>JALPQI010005087.1:0-68264 GCA_025490895.1 Thaumatotibia leucotreta | reverse complement strand
TAATTTAAAAAAGCGGTATTAGACGATGCGGTCGGTTGGGTCCAATTAATCGCATGCAGTGATCGGGGCCGACGGATCGTGCCGTATAATACTGCTTTTTAAATATTATTTTGAGTAGTTATTGTACATTTATTTTAAATGATATAATTTCAATACCTAATTATAACTGCAAAAATTTGCCAATCATTTTTTTTATACTTATATTACTTACAGATAATTATTGGCTAAAAGCCAAGATGCTAGGTCACAACCCTATGTCAAATGAAAATTAAAAAAGAGGTACTTGCCGGCCTAGGCCGGCAACGAGGTACTTCCCGGCCACTTTTTAAGCACGTAACTACAACATTTCATTGCATGTTTGAGAAAAATACTATTATGTGTCATAAATTAATGACATTAGATATTTTCTTTTTTAAAGTAGGATAAAGTTTGTATGTATCCTAAGAAGCGTACAATTTTTTTTAAAGTACGATAAAAAGAACAAAATAGCATTTTCACATTTTGTTACTTTTTCTGTCAACCATAGCCAATGCCACGTAAAGTGCACGTTGATAACGATCACTATGATGTGATATCTACAGGCGGCGACTTTGCCACGGAGTAACAATTATTGTACTTACGCTGTGCACAAGTTGTTGCCCCAATATTACAAGGGTCTATTTTGTACTTTTTTAGGGTTCTGAGGCCAAAATGGCAAAAACGGAACCCTTTTTGTTTCGCCATGTCCGTCTGTCCGCAGCATAGCTCAGTGGCTGTTAATACTAGAAATCTGCAATTTGATACAGGGTATACGTATTAGTCATGCCAATAAAGTGGTAAAATAAAAAGTAGAAAAACAAACGGGTACCTCCCCAACTGGTGAAGTGGGGATGATTTTTTATTTGCTGTAATCCTATCATTCAATAGTGTGGGGCATCATACAATAGGTTTCTTTTGATCCGTAGGTCCAAAATATATGATAAAAATCATGAAAAGTGGGCTTATAAAATACTTTAAAATAAAACTATTTCGAACATAATCGGTCCAGCCGTTTTTGAATAACTACGGAACCCTACACTGAGCATGGCCCGACATGATCTTGGCCGGTTTTATTTTTACTTGATATTTGAACATTGTCACACTGTCACATTTAATCACCCCGAAAATGTAACAGAGAACGCTGTTGGCAATATTGGGTTGTAGCGAAGTGCTACGCCGTACGTAGCACACGACGTACGTAATCGTAGCTCGTAGCCGTAAATTCGTTGGCTACATTTTCATCAGTATCATTTTCTAAATTAACACTTTCATTGCGCTACGCTCGTAGCCGATCCCGTGATTTTTCCGCTTTGTAGCGAAAATGGACCTCCCACAGAGAACACCCCTCGGGAGTTCCCCGCGCTCGAAGTGTTAAGCCCCACTTGCCAATCTCGGATTAACCAACTAACACGGGGTTAACTGGTTAAGGGCCAGTTTCACTATCAGTATCCTCGAATAAAATACATATATCTGACGGATTTTATATGCTTCTGGAAAAGGAGAGTGATAATTTTATCTCACGGGTAATATTCATATCACCTAATTATACCTATCCGGAAATAAAGGTGGAAGTACCAATATGTAGCATGTTAACAGAGAATATTTATTGAAATCCCTATACAGTCTTCATACATAAATCTACATAAATTATTGTCATGTGTTTTGGGAGAGGAGTTTGTAAGTTTTGTTAAATAGTATTTATTTTATAGGGTGACAATATCAAAATTTCACAAAATTTAATACTTTCTTAGTCAACTCCATTGTACAATTAAGTGTCAGGTGCTTTTGCTGGCAGTCCCAATAGATGGCACTTCAGTACAAGTTTGAATGTCACATATTGGGACATTAAAAATATTAACTCTCAGTCAGTCCTAATAAACGTCAGCCTGTCTTAAAATTATGCAAATAATTTCAATACAAGCTAATTATTTCAAAGCGAAGCATTAAAGGCACATACATTTATACCATCGTTTAAATGCCCTAATAGTTGATTTTATCTTATCGATGGCAATTAAAGCTATGATGACGAGTATTGGTATAGCGTCGGGTACTAGTACTTCCACCTTAGGTACGTCTATTTTTGATACTACTATTAGCTTAATCAAAGCAGACCAAATGTGATACAATTTCCGAATCTGTAGGCCCAATTTTACCTACATTAAAATTAAGTAGAACCACTTTCAAAGATAAATTGGGAGACTTACGACTAAGGGTTCAATCAGAAAATTAGGCTTCACAGTCATTAAACTTTGGGTATTCAAGAGAAATATGAAATCGATCGCTGTACCTGTAGCCGTACCAAGAGTTGGAGAGTAAAGATCGCTCCCGACCTGTGGTCCAACCGCTATGTCCAACTGGTTGTGCCACGGGTAAGTAAAATTATCCGTGGTTCAACTGTCAGATTTTTTTTTACTGTCATGTAATTATGACCCATAGTACAACTGAGGGGCAATTGTCCAACTAGTATACATAAATATAATATATGTTCTAGTATTGGACTACCGATAAATTTATTGTACCGTGGTATGTACAACCAATTGGACCACGGGTAAACTAACTTCCTCGTAGTACAATCGGTTGGACTATGGATAATTTTATTTCCCCGTGGCCCAACCAGTTGGGCATAGCGGTTGGACCACGGGTTGGGAGCGGTAAAGATTAGGTTTTTCTCGATACATAATGCATTCGATCGCGCTCGCACTTACATATTGGAGCGAGCGCGATGGCCCGCTTTACGTATCGAGAAAAACCTAACGTTACCGATACTTGTAAAGTTATGGTACGGCCACAGAATAAGTAATAGTACTACATACAGAAAAGCCATGACCACCCCCGCACCAATTCGAATTGCCCCACCCCACTTGGACGCCGGATGACGTTTGCGGTATGCGTCCGGTAGGCAAGAAGATGGCTGGCATTTACTTTTAAAAATGGTTGTGTACTGCGCTGTTGTACGGCTACTAGCACGAGTAAGACGGATAATAAATAAAATAATAAATATCTTGGGACATCTTACACAAATCAACCTACTCCCACGGTAAGCTCAATTAAGGCTTGTGATGCGGGTAGCAAGCGACGACATAATATGTAGATACATATAGATAGCTAAACATAGACAGCTAAGGAACAAATATTTGCGAAAAATAAATACACAAATAATGCCCTCGCTGGGATTCGAACCCACAACCTCCAGCTTCGTAGGCAGGGTATCTACCAACTAAGCTACGGAGGCTGACGGACAGAAAGTAAGTCCACGTCAATAACGCGGCGGCAGTAATAGTTCGGCTACAGGGATCATCGAAAACCGATACTTCATTAACTGTCCCTAGTGTCCCTCTAGAATACTCGTTCCATAGTTTCTGACGGCCTCCGTTAGCCTAGTAGCTAGACTGCCTATGAAGCTGGTGGTATTGATTTCGACACCCGGTTTTGACCTACATTAAAATTAAGTACAAAGTGGGCAGGCCACATTGCACGCAGAGCAGATGGTCGATGGGGTCGAAAAGTGCTCGAGTGGAAACTACGCCTAGCCGTAGTTTCCACTCGATACGCAGCGTAGGACGTTCACCCACAAGATGGACAGCCGACCTTGTGAAGGTCGCTGGGACACGCTGGATGCAGGTCGCATCTAACCGGTACATGTGGAGGTCCAGAGGGGAGGCTTATGTTCAGCAGTGGACGGCTTATGGCTGAAATGATGATGATGATGATGAAAATTAAGTAGAACTCTTTGTGTATTGATAGCAATGTGCAAGTTGAAGAACATTCGGAAAATTGCTTAAAACCACCGGAAAATTTCATGATAACATTCTTTTTAACCGACTTCAATAAAAGGAGGAGGTTCTCAATTCCACAGATTTTTTTTTGTATGTAAGTTACCTGATATCTCCAAGAATCGTGAACCGATTTAAAAAAATATTTTTGTTATCGAACATGTATTGTATAACCCCGAGATGGTACCATTGGCACCAAGTTGGGGTCCGATGATGGGATCTTGGAGAAATCGAGGGATCTCTTCAAATGTTATAGGTTCATGTATGACGTTTTTGGTAATTTTCATTCGTTTACAAGAATTTACGTTCTTAAAGTAGGATTTGAGGAAACCAATGATGGAAACAAATCGGGAATCTTGGAGAAATCGGTTGAAGTCGATTATTAAATTTTTAATTTGGTGATTATTCAGTTTAAGGATTACGCTATGCTCCAAACAGTTGACGATCGCGACCTTTGACGTTTGAGTTACACCATTGTGCATAACTAAACTGGATCAACTCATCAATGAGTGCCATAGAAATTGGCCCTAAATCTGAGCAAGAAATGTGCGAAAAGTCTATAAGATCATTCTCTAAATCGGAAAATTCTCTTTGTTGATCACATGTCATTTATTTGCATCATCAAAAGAAGGTGTGAAGAGGTTAGAGTAGGTATTCTAGTTTGTTTTTTATCTTCCATAGATCAGTCTGTAGTGACCCAGCCTACGAAGCCTACGAAGGTTCCGGATTCGAGTCCCGGCGAGGGCATTTATTTGTGTGTCGCTTAGTACGTACAACACAAGCCTTAATTTACCTTAATTTGGAGACTAACCCCCTTATTCATAAACGTCTGCTAACTTAACAAGCCGCTAAGTATTGTTTGTTCCTTTTGCTTTTATGGACACTTTGTTAAGACCGAAAGGGACAAACAATTATTAGCGGCTTGTTAAGTTAGCAAACGTTTATGAATAAGGGGGTAATTTGATTTATTGTCCAATGACGCTATTTTACCAAAATTTAACATTTTGTTTGCACGTGTTAAAAAGCTATAATATAAGTACATCTTTACATATATCTATCAAAAATGTACAGACTCAATTAGCCTTCGAGCTTTGGGCCGTAACCGGCGCTTTTAAATTTAAATGAATTTCCGAGAGAATGAGTTCTCATGCAAAATTTATTTTTTACTCACAGATATATTTTTGTATAAAAATAAACGTAGCATGCCGCCGCCGCTTTATTTTCGAAATATAAATGAAAACATATAACAGCAAATTTAATTCTCTTTTGACTTCACATGCTTAAAAAAGTGCAGCTTTATGTCGTGCGTAGACGACATATAATCTCATTTTATGAGATAAAAGTAAAATTTGCTTCTTATAGTCAGTCTCAACATTTAAAACATATTGCTCAATAAAATTGTGTACCTTGATGACAAAATTTGTTTTATTTTATTTTTGTTAACCTATTTGACGCTATTATACAAAAGCTGTCACTCGCACAGCAAATTCAGTTTGTAATTAAATCACAACTAACAAGTAAAATAGATCAAACGTGTAGTGATATCACGCTCTTCGTAACCGCGTCCTGCGGTGTTAATCTGTGGCGCAGGCCTATTACATTAAGAAGTTATAATTTACACCTTACGGTTACAAAGTTCTTAATAAACTTCAACAGAGGCCGTAACTGACAACCTTTGTTATACAAAACAATTTATTTAGCACATTATACCCGCGTCTTGAGGCAATTTATATTCACTTCAGAGAGGACAATAGGCCGCGTAATTAGGGCAAACACAAGAACGCATAAAATAACTCAATATCTAATAAGTTTTAACAAATATGACATGTTTTATACAAGCTTTTATCGCTGACTGTGATCTAAAAGTACGTGATTATGGAATAATGCAAATTTTTGATTTGTTTACATTTCCCTTGTATTCTACGGACGGTATAGTATACCTACATTATGCTGTTCCATATTGTCATTTATCTTTTAGCTCCTGCGACTATATTTGGACTATATTTTACATGGACGTTTAACGCCAGCTCAAAAATGCCCCCAAAACCAAATTGTTCAATTGTGCCAAGATATATTATTTCGGCGCAACATCTTTGACAAATGTTTATGGAATATCGCCAATCAAAACTTTGTTGGACCAATCACAACTATTTTTAAATGACGGCTTAAATTTTATAGATTGACATTCAAATTCATTGTCGGTGATGCATTGAACAGGAAAGTGACACTTGTCAACTAAAAATCAAGACCGTTTATGAAATGCAATGGCGTATGGCGTGCGGCTTTCATGTTTTATTTGTTCGTAGATTAGCTCGTAAGGCCGACAATATTAGTTTTAATATAATACAACCTTTTTAAACACAATCTTCCGTTAAATTGAAAAAGCCCACGTGGCTCGTTCGACCGCGACGAAGGGATCGCGATCGTCTCGGTGATAAAAAGCAAACAGACGAAAATTGAAATGAGAAATACCCAGAGTTTACTGATTTATAAAGGCCTGTTTGCACTGCGACATTTATTTCATTACTACGGGTGTTTACTTACTTAAAACCAAAATGCATTTTTCAGAAAAAAAATAAAACACAGAATTTTGTTAACGAACAAGGACAAATCAATAAAGTACTCAGTTCAAACTTCAAATTCTGAAAAACTGAAGATCTAATCCTAATAAGTCTCATATTTTAAAGACAAACGGGTCTTAATCGCCTAAACTTACGTTTAATTAAATCTTGACCTATCGGGCATAACGTTACACCCATGGTCGCAGGCAGACTGTGTCGCGATCTGCGACCATAAATTCACAATCAATCTAAAATTCAAGACCGTTTTTGAAATGCAATTTAGTAAGGCGTGCGGCTTCCATTTATTTGTTCGTAGGTCGCGATTAAGACCTGGTATTTAAAACATGAGTGATAATCATGAAAATTTCAATCAATATTAGTCTAAGGTCTGAGTAGATCAGAGTGCTTAGACAAGTTGCCAATCGCTAACGCTTAATCGTCAATCGTAAGCGAAAGGCAGCTAACTGTCTTCGTCGCATTAATATGAAAGAGTGACAGAGAGGGAAAACTACGATACGCTACTAAGCGCTAGCGATTGGCAACTTGGCTAAGCATCCAGGGTGCTTCTTAGACAAGTTGCCAATCGCTAACGCTTAATCGTCAATAGTAAGCGAAAGGCAGCTAACTGTCTTCGTCGCATTAATATGAAAGAGTGAAAGAGAGGGAAAACTACGATACGCTACTAAGCGCTAGCGATTGGAAACTTGGCTAACCATCCAAAACCAGACGCTCAAGCGTAAACGCATATTATTATAGTTATAGGGCATCACTGAAAATTTGCATTGCGGAGTGTGCCCTGCACTACGTCACAACAAGCTAAGTGAGTACCGTTTGGCACAACCTTGATATTGTAGTCCTTAATGTAATTTTAACTTACAATTTGACCGTTTGGGCTAATAGATAAATGTATTTAATTTAATTTCAAATGCCAACGTATGTGCGTAGCCTGGGGCCCGTTTCACGAAAGCTTGTAACTTGTAATACAAGTGGAGGACTATTTTTAACACTGTTAATTAGATAAGGACTACCGCTTGTATTACAAGTTACAAGCTTTCGAGAAATAGGCCCCTGATCGCACGCCGCTTTTGCTCTATCTCATAGTTGAACTTCTTTGTATCTACTCCAACTTACTTAATAAAATGCCTTCTCCCCGTATTTTATGCCTTATCACGCAATATCTGCGGTAGGTACCTTTCATAGATCCGGGCATTACAAAGGCTCTCATACTAAGTACGCCATTGTTTACGTCATCATGAATCATCTTTTATTGAAACTATCTACTTAACTCAGTGCTATATAAATTGTGTGTTGGGAAGCGCCTACTGGGAGTCCCGTAGCCGTACCATAACTTTGTAAGTACCGATAACGTTAGGTTTTAACACATTCGACGCCGGTGACACAGCGTCTGTGATCAAAAATATCTGTCTCCTATGCCAGTGACACACATACGTGATAAAATTACCGTACTCTAGTGCCACTAGCATAAATCAAGTTCTTAGATCATTTTTGACACAAGTGTTGTGTTGCCGGCATAAGAGTACAATAATTTCGGACACACATGCGTGTCACTGGCATAGGAGTTCTAATAAGAAAATTTCGATCGGTGTAGTATTAGGATTTAGCGAAACAGTACCGGAGGCGAACGTGTTAAGTAAGTACTCGCGCTCGCTCCAATATGTCAGTGAAAGCGCGATACGTATAGAATGCAATACGTATCGAGTAAAACCTAACGTATCCTTTACTTTCCAACTCAAAGTTCACTCTTGATCATCCACGATCCAGATATTACCATAAGCTACCCTGTTGCATAAGAGTTCAACTTACCCAGGCGTGTGCCGCATTTCATACTATAAGTAGGTAGACAACTACTTCAAGCAATTTAAACTAAATAGGTGAATATGCATAAAAGCTCCTTTACAATGTCCGATCTGACAACTATGAATTGCGAGTGAGCAAGTATGAATTGCAGTAACGAGTGTTGAAAGTGGGCATTTTCTGGATGATCTGACAACTGTTATGGATTGCAAATCTGATTATAATCAAATTATAAGTTGCACATTGAACTGATAATCTCAAAGTTTAAACACAAAAAGTAGAAGCAACCAATTGCTCCATTTTCACAAACACTTTCTTTTTAAACCTGTTTTACAGATAATACCTTCTTGTATTTCACTATTCCCCTAATGCTAATAGGAGAGAAAATGTTATATTATATACTTTTGTAGTACTATTATTAAAATGTATTTAGGTAGTATTATTTAGTCTAAATACGCTCGACAAGCCAGTTTCATCTTGTCTACCAACTCCGCTATTGTAAACGGCCTTTAACAAATTGCCGCGCCATTTTTCATATCGCTTCGATAAACTTGGGCTCTTGCGATAACAAAATGATCCGGTATTTTTCCAAGTTTCGTTAAGTTTGAGAAGCGAACCGAGAACTATGTTGTTAGGTACAGCAGCCGTACCATGAGTTGGCAAGAGAGGTTTTCTGATGAATTGAAATGTTTTTTCTGATTGGAATAAGCTTTCTTAAAATAACCAGGAAGAAGTATATTTTTTTTCAAACGAGACAAGTGCGAATAAATTAAGTCCGAAATGTGTGGCAATAAAATTAAAAGACGATCAGCGGGAGTGTTTTAAATCGACACGAGTTACGAATTTCTTTTTCGCGCGTTGTATCATAGCTACGACGTTTTTCAGTACAGATGGCCCTCCGAAGTTTCGACCTGACAAAAAACTAACCACTTCTCGCACTAGTGCGTAAAAGTATGTATAGATAGGAGATGCAGCCTACGTTCACTAGTGAATTGAAATAGGCTGATGATTCATATCACCAGTAAAATGTTTAATCTTCCAATTGGAGCGAAATTGTTGGACTAATTTACGAATCGAGTACGCGTGAACGTAAACTTTACCAGCAGCCTTATCATGACTTTGCAAGTATCGGTAACGTTATGTTTTACTCGATACGTAGAGCAGACTATCGCGCTCACCCAATGAGTGCCAGCACCATAGAATGCGTTACGTATCGAGTAAAACCAAACGTAACCTTCACTTTCCAACTCATGGTACGGCTACAACTCGTGGCAAGAACACAGTTGCGGCCTATTTGTGAAACTTGCGAAAGTTATTATCTTGGAAGAGAAACTGCTAATGTGATACTAAGAGTAACAGGAAGTTCTTGATTCGTGAAATGGGTTGAGATAAATAAAATAAATATTAGGAACAATCTTGCAGACAAACTAAGCAGAGTGTGTTCCATACAAGATTCTAATAAGGAAAGGGGAAAAAATAAATTTATATTCCTGAGGCTAAAAGAAGCAAAAAATTTTATAAAGTTTTGGTCGAATATGCTAAAAATATTTTTTTTGTTTTTTTTTTTCGTATTTCGAATGCCTCAATACATGAAAAAGTGTTTTAATAATAAAACTATCGAGAAAATATAATTTTTAATACTGAAATTTAATCTTGTGTTTAAAATATAATAGTTAAGACAGGCGGCATGGGAAATATGTGAAATGTACAATTATGTGAAAATTTCAAGCATTCGAGGATACGCTTTTCATATTGTGTTCTCTATTTTCTTTTTTATTTGGTCTAATCAGATGAACACTTCCCTTTTTTGAAGCCGTAATCATAAATACATACTAAAACGATGAAATATTCCATTTAATTACTCGATAAATGATTTACAAACATTTTTTTAACTATAAAGTAAAGGGCGCGACAAGTTGTAGGTAATTGTTCAACATTGCCGTTTTAAAATTGTGGCCGTATTGCTTGGTTCATATTAGTTGGTTTTGGTGGTTTGTTCTTTGGTCATGGCCGTCTATATATCGTCGCTTCGTACCCACAAGCCTTAATTGAGCTTAACGTGAGACTAGGTTGATTTGTGTAAGATGTCCCAGATATTTATTTATTTGAATTTTCTATACATTGCTATGTCAAAGAATTCTAGACAGTATAAGTATTACTCGTGTAATAGGTACTACTCGTGTTTTATAATGCCTACATTCTCAGGAAATTATATATATTGTTCATTTTAAGTGAAGTGATTATGCTCCGAGTACTCAACGTGTTGACTGTTGACCCTCACGAGACGTTTTATTCCTCTCCATTGGACAGAAAATACATATGAAAAGTCGCTGTCCCAATATTACAAAGTTCTATGTTGCACTTTTGTCAACTTGAAATTTGAACATTGTCACATTATCGAACCCTAGCTATTGGGATAGCGAAGTGACTTAATGGTTAAGAACAATATGTACTTTTCGTCAACAATATTTTATACCTTGTAATTTATACACGATGTTTTTTAATTCCTGATCGGTCTCCCAACTCTCTAATTATTTTATTTAATATATATTTATTTTCAAAACTACAATTTATGTACATAGATTAAATCTAACTAATCTACTTAACCTAACCTATATCTAAGATTGGTCCTTGTGGCATTGTAGGCACCGAGGATGCTGGCGGCATTTCCTCGCTGTATCGCAATACTGATTCGTTGTGCGAGGAAGTCGCCAGCTCTTCGTTCTTAATATTATAAATTGAATTCCTAATTTGCTTTTCCTCCGTTAGCCTCCGTAGCCTAGTTGGTAGTGACCCTGCCTACGAAGCTGGAGGTTCTGGGTTCGAATCCCGGTTAGGGCATTATTTGTGTATTTATTTATCACAAATATTTGTTCCTTGGTCATGGTTGTCTATGTATTTAAGTGTCTATATGTATCTATCTATTACATATATCGCCACCTAGTACCCACATCACAAGCCTTAATTGAGCTTACCGTGGGACTAGGTTGATTTGTGTAAGATGTCCCAAGATATTTATTTATTTATTTTCCTAAGTTCCAAGGTTCTATGTTGTACAGTCAAGTACAAAAATAATTATCGAAACAATCCGCTCATAAATATGATACGACGTTCTTATTACGAGTACTTACACAGAATTAGAGTGCACTGGGACATATTTAAAAAAAATTGTGAAGATGTACACTTTGTCTTTGACTGTACTTTTGTCAAAATAAAATTTGAACATTGTCACACTGACACATAACATCATCAGCCTATGATAGTCCACTGCTGGACATAGGCCTCTCCTATTGACTATGCGTATAGACGCATTAGGAGGTAAATGCCCATAATCGCCACGCTGGGCAAGCGGATTGGCGATCGCAGTAATGTGTCCACTATGATGACGCTGCTGCCCATCATCAATCTTTTATCAAATAATGGCCAGTGACACTTTAATCCCTAAGTCGACTCTTACGACACCTGCAGGAGGAGTTGGGGTGATGACAAATGTAATCTTACTGCCGTCAACACGCGGCAACACACTGACACTTATGTAGTTAGTCTAGATTTAATTACCCCGAAAATGTAACATTGAACCTTGTAATATTACTACTTATTTCTCATCCTTTCAATTATTTAGACACAGCATAAAACTTCTATGGAAGCCAAGTCTGTAAATTTGAACTATAAATCAAGCTAAGCGTTTTAGCCACCGTGAAAAATTCGAACAATAATTTTGTACCAAATGAGTTGGAAAATCCTCTAGTAACGACGTTGAACGGGTATTGAAGATATGATAAATGGGATCCTCGAGTCTCAAACATATTAAAATATTAAGTAAAAACGGGTTACTCGTGTCATTTAAGCTGAAAATTGCTCGAGACGGCCAGGTGCCACATATATCGGAGTAGTCTGGTTTTTCACAAAATATCTGAGCAGGGTGCAGAGTGCTTAGCCAAGTTGCCAATCGCTATCGCTTAGGTAGCGTATCGTAGTTTTCCCTCTTTGTCACTCTTTCATATTAGCGCGACAAAGACAGTTAGCTGCCTTTCGTTTACGATTTACGATTAAGCGTTAGCGATTGGCAACTTGTCTAAGCACCTCTATTGTCATGGCGTTAGCGGGCATGTTCAGATATATTTGAGCACCGTGTAACGTCTGCGATGATAGCGACTGATCAAAACGAATCCTATTTTAAGTACACTCTCGTTGCCTGTGAGCTTACGACTCAAAATAGGCGACCTTTTTTGGAAGTTTCAGAGGAGATTAGTTTTGAAATCACATCAATACCCTGTGCTACTATTACTGATTCTGACACTTAAACTTATTTCATTAACCCCTATAGGTCTAGCCAAGATGCCATTCTGCAATCGTATACGATAAGCGACAAGTAATATATGTATGAGAATGACAGATTCGTACACAAAGTCACGTGACCATGTCCATACATTATTACGGTCACGTGACTTATCGCTTATCGTATACAATTGCAGAATAGGAACTTGGCTAGGCCTGCTAGGCTCCCAAAACCTCACTGACATCGAGAACGCACTTATTTTTTAGCCACCCTATCAGGAACGCACTTACGAAAACACGGGTCAAGCTTAATGACGTCACAGCAACACACTTAGAGCTGTGACGGCGAATTGCGAGGGACACGGTCGCTGAGTACCCTAAATACGTGTAACCATAGATAAGAAAACAACAGTAGCCGTACCATGAGTTGGAAAGTAAAGGATATGTTAGGTTTTACTCGATACGTAACGCACTCGCCTTAATAACTCGACGGCTGCACATATGAGCCCAAAATACATATATAATTATATTTACACAACCTTAATATCAACACAATACAGTCCTGTTAACTTTTTTTGGCACATTCACCTCGTTGATATCATTGACGTTGACTTTGTATTTCGTTTACGCTTTAAAGCTTATTTTCCTCCTAATCATTGATTTAGAATATATAAGTGGATCCCCAAACAGCTCAAAAAAATGGCCCCAAAAAATGGGCAGCAGAAGTCATTATTCCTTAAACATAAAAAGTTTCTACTATTTTGCGGTGTTGTTCGCAAATTTGACACTTATTGCTCACTTCACAAAGTCTTTTATTCTTTGAGTTTTTTTTATTATAGTTTATTGTAAGTGAGCGTTATTAGCTTCAACTGAAACATGATAAAAATGACTTTTAGTGCCACTTTTCTTGGTTTTTTTGTTTGACTCTGTGCGTCCATTTATTATTTAATGTCATTGCTCCTAATAATCAAATGTTTACTTTCACTGAATACTAAATGTCATACACCGTTCGTGAAAACTGGCATGTTTCCTGTGGACATTACGAAAGTTAGCGGTTCTGGGACATATAAATTAGGTTTTAACCACATAATTCTTAAAAGCCAGAAGCCACCTATCGACTTGTTTGTCGTCCAAGAAAATAATTAGGCTAGACCCCTAATGATTTTGTTGGACGCCAAACAAGCCCTTAACGTTAACGTTCATATTTCCACAGAAAAGATAAGTTTTATAATTATAATTTGCCTAGCCGTGGTCTCGAGCACTTTTCGACCCCATCGACCATCTGCTCTGCATGCAATGTGGCCTGCTCATTGCGACTTGATTGGACAAGATGGACAGACGACCTTATGAAGGTCGCCGGGACACGCTGGATTCAGGTCGCATCTAGCCGGTACATGTGGAGTTCCAGAGGGGAGGCCTATGTTCAGCAGTGGACGTCTTATGGCTGAAATGATGGTGATGATGACCCTTATCCGTTAAACTCGCGTATTTTTAGTCACTACGAGTACGTAGGTACGGCGTGTTTTTAAAGAGCGAAAGTCTATGAAGCATTGAGTTCTTATGTGAGTTATGGTTATGGCGATGTCCACGCTGTGCGAAAAAACTTCTCCAAGAACTGCTCTGCATAAATAAATATCACATGAATAACTTAAACCATTTGGTGTGAATGTACCTCATAGTTTCAATTAAAATTTCACTTTCATTCATTACATTGCTGCCTTGGTAAACACATTAATAACTCTAAGAACCCAAAAGCATAATGGACAATCATCAGATTTAGTCCAAGTGCCGTTAAAGTTTACCAACCTCTGACCTAGTCTTCATATTTTCCCGCAATCTCTCCCAAACAGCAACAGTTGTCTGACCTAAGTGCCCGTGGTTCCATTAGGCTGATGTCACACTGATGTTAATCCGAGCGCGTTTCACTTTCAGGGACACCCAAATATAAATGGTGTGAAAATATAAAACCTTAATTTTTAGTCACTTCTTATTGTAAGTAAAAACTAATTAAAAAATCGGTTTTGGTGTTAATTTTATAAACTGTAAGCGAGATTATAATGGTTCAAAAAACTAAAAAAACCGGCCAAGAGCATGTCGGGCCATGCTCAGCATACGGTTCCGTAGTTATTTAAAAACGTGTGAGCCGATTATGTTCGAAATAGTTTTATTTTGAAGTATTCTATAAGCCCACTATTCATTATTTTTTTCATCGTTTTTGGACCTACGGATCAAAAGTTAGAAAGGAGGATTTTTTTTTCTTCTGGATCAATTATTTCCGAAAATATGGACTTCAGAAAAAAAACTTTTTTTGATGACCCTTATTATTTTTAAGATACTTATTCAATGATATTCCACACTATAGGATTACAGCAAATAAAAAAAACATCCTCACTTCACCAGTTGGGGAGGTACCCGAAAAAAAATATTTTCTAGTTTTATTGTACCATTTTGTTGGCATGATTAATATGTATACCTGTACCAAATTACAGATTTCTAGTATTAACGGCCACTGAGCTATGCTGCGGACAGACGGACAGACGGACATGGCGAAACTATAAGGGTTTCGTTTTACCATTTTGGCTACAGAACCCTAAAAAAAGCTGTGTCTTAGCTCACTCAGCATCGCCGTATGCGGATCCGCCAGTGTGGCATCGCCATTACCGAAAGAACCCGACGAAAACACTTGTCTTGAGAGGCGGTATTGATTCCCCCGTCACATGTGAGGTTCCGTGCCAGTGGCGTTTAATTTCGCGAATGGTTTTTAGAATTTAGGACGAAAATAGAAATGAGTCGGAAATCAAAAAAGGCACGACGAAGCAAGTAGGAGCTTTGCTGCAATGTTATATAGACATAACGGTTAATATAAGTACCATAATGTAAACGACGTTACGAGATACGTACATCTTAAAAACAGGGATGTATTGATCCTACTAGTATACTCCATTTCAAATATCATGGCCCGATGCCACATAAAACTTCGGGCCATGGTATTTGAAATGAAGTATACCTAGTAGTACCTATCCTATTAGTCCTATTACCCACAATCGATATAAAAATTGCTCTTACTTTTCATCATCATCATCATCTCAGCCATAAGACGTCCACTGCTGAACATAGGCCTCCCCTCTGGACCTCCACACTGGTACCGGTTAGACCTGACTGACATCCAGCGTGTCCCGGCGACCTTCACAAGGTCGTCTGTCCATCTTGTGGGTGGACGTCCCACGCTGCGTTTGCCTAGCCGTGGTCTCCACTCGAGCACTTTTCTACCCCATCGACCATCTGCTCTATGTGCAATGTGGCCTGCACACTTTTAACTACTTACAATTAAAGCATAATACCTAGTCAATAATCAACAAGGCAATGTCGCAATCGTCTCCCATTATGAGTTATGAGTCGTAAACAATCAATTATATTTACAATACGTTTTTGTCAAATTAATTCACTTCACTGCGCCCTAGGCGCGCTTATAATGAAATTGCTTTGACAATGTTTATTTAATAATGCTTCAGTATTATCGCTAGCCTAGAGGGCTTAAATGTTCAACACGATGCCCTCGGAATATATAGGTCACATTTCACAATTTGGAATACGTCCCCATTTCCAACCCCACCCTGTTTTACTTTGTGACAATAAATTGAGGCGTATATTTTAATCGCTTTAAAGCAATGAATGTAAATGGATTTCGTAAGGTTTGTGTGTGCATTGTGTTTCCACCCGTCATTCAGCTTTTTCTGGAAAATTCCGAAAGCCCAAATAAGTCCAGAGGGCCATAACCATGACTTTTAAAATCAAATTAGATTCGGCTTGTCAGTTTTTGATAGTTATTCTATGGATCTGACACGACACATCGCATTTCACTTTAAGTCCTCAACTGCATTAGTACGTCTACGTCGTGGTAGTCTCCCTGAACTGAAAGAATCTGATTTAGAAAATAGAGTGGGATTTTTTTTTTGTCACATGTCGGTGTTATATTATTTGTGTTACCTATGATGGGTGTCTGAAGTGTCTGAAGTCAGGTGAAACACCATGAATAATTTACAGTTTAGAGGTATTCGAATTCGAACCATAATTGTTTAAAAAACAAATTTAAATGTTTTATTTATTTTGTGCCTAAAACACTTTCTACTCAGAGAAGAAACATTTTTATAACCGCTTTCCTCAATTTAACTTCCGATAGGCTGTTAGAGAAATTACTTGACTTTAATATAACCCTGTATACTTCCTCACCTAACTGTGTTTTCAACACCTAATGAGGTGTTGAAAACTTGAAACGGACGAAAGAAAGTCTGTTCCAATTTTTCTCTCGTAGTTTCATTGGCGATACAGGCCTGGGGGCTAAAAGCCTTCGCTTGTTTTTCTTCTAAGCGAAATAGACTAACGCCATAAAAGGTTCGGACAGCTTGAAGAAGGTACCTATTGTTATCTACGGAGATTTTTACGCTGGCAAACATACCTAGTTCGTCAGCAGATAACAAAAAAAATTGTGTTGTTGTGTTTGTCAGCAATTTGCGGCCTTATTGCGGTTAATTGTGTTGTTTTAGAGTTCCGTGGTCAATTAGGAACCTTTACAGATTCACCATTTTTCTGTCCGTCAGTGCGTCCGTACATCCGCGGATAATCGCAGTGACCGTTAGGCTTTGAAAGCTGAAATTTGGTACCAATATGTAAATGAATCATGCCGACAAAGTAGTAAATTAAAAAATGCAAAAAATGTTTTATTATAGTGGTCCCCTACACGTCAAGCGGAGTGTGATTTTAATTTGTATTTTCCACTCTAACGTGTGATATAATGAATAGGGGTTGACTAAAATCATTTCTACGTAGGTATGTAATTTTCGGAAATAATCGATCCCAGAGTAAACAAAATGGGTCCCACTCTTACTTTAGAACCAGAAGTTTAAAAAATAAAAACTTCCTAGGACAGTTATTTTGAACTTGACTATCAAGTTGGACCATATACTGAGCATGGCCTTAAGAGCCCAATACAAAAAGACGGGTAGTCGCGTGAAACTGAAACGCGAGTTGTTGTTAAACACAACATAATTATAGTATCGCAGCTAAGGTTACCATTAACAGAGAACTAAAATATTTAATTATGATAAAACAAATGCAATTCTCTTCTAATTAAAATAAATATCGTTTAAACGTCGAAATTATAACTTTATCCACGAAGACGCGCGGATTAGTCAAACCTGTAATGAAATGACAAATTACAAAACAAGCCACGCGTATTCATAAAAGATACGAACTATGTATAATTAGTAGGTATACCTACTACCTACCTGTAGCTAGGTCCATGGGCGAAGTCAATGAAATACAAAATCACTTACCGTGGTCATGCGACGACGGGCGATGCCGGTCGTCTCCTCTTCTCTCCATTTTACTGTTTAATGTTCACGTCCATCACTAATAATAACCAGAAACTGACATGTCACGAAACGGTGTTTATTTGATAGTTTGCTCAATTTTTAATATGTTCGTTCATGTTCATCACTGACACTAATAGGAAACTACACTACCCGAAACAGTGTCTACTTGAAAGTTTTCTCAATTTTAATCTGTTGGTTCATATCCATCACTGAAACATTGACACATCCCGAATCAGTGTCTATTTGATTGTTTGATCAATTTTGATCTGTTGGTTCATGTTTATCACTGACGCTTACCAGAAAATAAAATAATACAGAAATTGTGTTTATTTGATAGTGTTCTCAAATTTAATCTGTTGGTTCATATCCATCACTGAAATTAACCAGAAACTGACAAGTCACGAAAGAGCGTCTATTTGATAGCTTATTCAATTTCGATATGTTGGTTTATGTCTATCCTTGACATTAACCAGAAACTGACACATCACGAATCAGTGTCTATTTGATTGTTTGATCAATTTTGATCTGTTAGTCTATGTTCATCACTGACGCTTACCAGGAAATAAAAAATACTGAAATTGTGCTTATTTGATAGTTTTCTCAATTTTCATCTGTTGGTTCATGTCCATCACTGACACTAGCCAGAAACTGACAAGTCCCGCAACAGTGTTTATTGATAGTTTTCTCAGTTTTGATCTATTAGTTCATGTCTATCTCTGACACTAACCAGAAACTGACACATCACGAATCAGTGTATATTTGATTGTTTGATCAATTTTGATCTATTGGTTTATGTTCATCACTGACGCTTACCAGAAAATAAAATAGCTTAATTTTGATCTATTGCTTTGTATCCATCACTGAAACTAACCAGAAACTGACACGTCCCAAAACACCGTCTATTTGATAGTTTACTCAATTTCGATATGTTGGTTTATGTCTATCACTGACACTAACCTGAAACTGACACATCACGCATCAGTGTATATTTGATTGTTTGATCAATTTTGATCTGTTGGTTCATGTTCATCACTGACGCTTACCAGAAAATAAAATAATACAGAAATTGTGTTTATTTGATAGTTTTCTCAATTTTAATCTGTTGGTTCATATCCATCACTGAAACTAACCAGAAACTGACAAGTCCCGCAACAGTGTTTACTGATAGGTTTCTCAATTTTGATCTATTCGTTCATGTCCATCTCTGACACTAACCAGAAACTGACACATCACGCATCAGTGTCTATTTGATTGTTTGATCAATTTGGACCTGTTGGTTCATGTTCATCACTGACGCTTACCAGAAAATAAAATATACCGAAATTGTGTTAATTTGATAGTTTTCTCAATTTCGATCTGTTGGTTCCTGTTCAATATCAATAATATTAATTAATCAGAAACTGACAAGTCACGAAACAGTGTATATTTGATAGTTTGCTCAATTTTGATAATGGTAGTTCATATCTATCACTAACACTAACCAGAAACTGACATGTCCCGAAACAGTGTTTATTTGATAGTTTTCTCAATTTCGATCTGTTGGTTCCTGTCCATCAATGGCATTAATCAGAAACTGACAAGTCCCGAAACAGTGTCTAAGTATTTGATAGTTTGCTTAATTTTGATCTGTTAGTTCATTTCCATCACTGATCCTAACAGGAAACTGACACGTCCCGAAACAGTGTCTATATTTTGATAATTTGCTCAATTTTGGTCTGTTGACTCTGTTAGTTCCGTAAACTCTCGCGATAACTTTGCATAAACAATACAAGTCATTTTGCATTGCAGATTTGTAGCGCTACTAGCGCTGCACAACACAGGCTTATGATGGTCATGTTTTTTTGTTTATCGTCATTTCCGTCACATATTAACAAGTATGCAAGTGCGAAAGTGACAGCACGATAAACGGTAAAAGCGGGACCCCCATAGCTGCTCGTACACCCTAAGAAACTACAACAATGATGCCTTTAAAAAAATATGGGCCATCTTGAAATCAAAATGGTGAAACTTGATTTTTAATTCTACGTCCCCAAAAATTTTACAAAATGTACTTTCCATGCCAACTTTGGCAGTAAAAATAGGAACAAGGCGCTAGGTATATGCATCTCTTTCAAAAAAAAAATCTGAAAATCTTACGAATATGGGTTATAAACAACGCATTTTTAATTATGTAGATCTCTGTAAGGACACCACCGGTGAGCAACGTTGGTAACAATGTCAAAATATTTATTTTATTACAGCGTGGGCTAAACCTAAATTGTAGCATTACGACCATGATAATAACTGTTTAATGGCTGTCGTAAAACGCAGGACTTTGATTAATAACATAACTTCAGAAACGGGAAACTAGGGAATTTTGGGTCCACTGTAGGTAAAGTCAACCAATAAATAAAATAGGGTACCTATTCGATATTTTTTCTGCTACCAGGTGGCGCTACGCTGGCGTGAGGTCCAAACAGCTGTCAGATTCATAGGTACTGAAGATAAAATATCAAAATTATATTTTATTTGGAAGTCGATTGATTTTGTAATGTGTTACGACTAAAAAACTGAAGATCGAGCTCTAAATCACGGGCGCAAAGTCTGTGGTAATAAAAAAAATACTAGAACTTTATTCATTTAACGGTAATTGACTTGGACATTTTTTATTTATATTAGAAAACAATATTTCTAAAATAACGGTTTGTGTAGAAAACTAAATTCGCGTTTCTAATTTGACAGTTCGTGGGACCTTACGCGACAGTGCTGCCATCTCGCCACCAGGGACCCATTTTCGAAAGCTTGTAACTTGTTATCATCTTGTAATACAAGCGGAAGGCTTTTTTTGACACTTTTAAATAGATAAGGGGCCTATTTCTCGAAAGCTTGTAACTTATAACACAAGCGGAAGTCCTTATCTAATTAGTTAATAGTGCTAAAGAGAAACTTCCACGTGTATTACAAGTTACAAGCTTTCAAGAAACGGGCCCCAAGACTTCCGCTTGTATTACAAGTTACAAGCTTTCGAGAAATAGGCCCCAGATAGTGGCAGAAAAAGTATCAAAAACATTGATTCACGATTTAGATTTCATCCTTCAAGCATCCAAACTATACAAAAATTGTATCCAATTATACAATCTGATCTAGGCGTGGTGAGGTGTGTCCCACATAACCCCCACTATGTCGTATTTGTATGGAAATCCATTGCCGACGCGTAATCGCTTAAGCCAGGCGCTTGATTAATGTTTTGCTGCCTATTCGCACAAATTTGTTGTTGTTTTTCCTGCAAATGTTAGAAATAATTCGGTATTCGCTTTTTAACCGATTAAAGAAAGGGTTCTCAATTCGACGGATTTTTTGTATGTATATATCCTCCATAATTTATATTTTACAGTAAGTAGGTACTTTACGGTGTTCCTTTATCAACTTTCCACCAGAGCTATGCTACGTGGATGAGTTTGATATCCACAAATCACAGTTACGCAGTGTAGAATATTGCAAAGTCGATTTGCTCGCACTGTTCCTGCCAAAGATTTTTTTTTTGACAGACTATAATAAGTGCCAAGTTCAATTTGTGTGCCAATATAAACAATTTGACAATGTTTTGCCTCAATCTACGAATACCTAAGGCATGTAGCTTAGTTTTTGAACTTAAATAAGTACACAAATGTGTAGTTATACAAAATGTAGGTATTCGTGCAAACAACTACCCTCTCCAAATATGAACGCGAAATTAAGTTTAAACAAACTAAGCTACAGGCAATTGGAATCGGCTATTACAAAATTGGAAATTTCCATTTCCCTGATAACTCGTCGGAAAATTAATGATTCCTAGGTGAATATCTGAGCGTTTCAACTGCCTAATTTTGGTGGCATCATTTTTGCCGAAGTTTCTAAACGTCTCAATGTTATACTTCGTCATTTGTATAAGGCCCCGTGCCTCCTTCAAATGACAAAGTAGCACAATGTAACGAATAGAAACTTCAGCAAAAATGATGCCACCAAAATTAGGCGGTTGAAACGCTCAGATATTTACCCACCTACCGGTATACAGGACGTCACAATAAAAATATGCTATAAACCTATAGGTACAGTGTGTTACTATAATGCAGGTTTTTATTGAAACCCAAACTCTCAAACTGTGACCATTACTTGACTAAAAATCCAAATTCAAAAAGTAAGTTATTAAGATTCTACAAAACTTCAGTAAGAAGCAATGTAGATATTAAAATTATTCTTTAATTAGCGCTTGACAGGTCGCAGTCACATACAGAGACAACTAAACAGTGCACGCGTTACATTGATTGTCCAAAGGAAATAAAATTGTTCAATCAATTGGAATAATTATAAACTGTTAATACTTGAAAACGATTGCTAGTAATGCGTATCACCCATTTTCTTAATAGCCCGTTCATGTTAACACGCTGTACATAAGATATTTTGCTGAGTTTGTTTTAACACGTTCGCCTCCGGTACTGTTTCACTAAGTGCTTATACTATGCCGATCGAAATTATCTGATAGAAATCCTATGCCAGTGACACGCATGTGTGACCGAAAAGATTGTACTCCTATGCCGGTGACACAGCACTGTGTCAAAAACGTTCGTATTTCGATGCCACTGGCATAGGAGTGAGAACTTGATTAATGCTAGTGGCATAAGAATAAGATTACTTTGATCACGTATGTGTGTCACTGGCATAGGAGTACAGTTTTTTCGGTCACATATGTGTGTCACCGGCGTCGAACGTGTTAACATATACCATAAGTAGTAACTGCTTGCTACCATAAGTAGTCCATTCCAAAGCCGAAGCGTAAGTGGAGGAAATTATTTTTAAATCGCACTGTGCGTGACCCTTTAGCCTCCAATTATAATTTCAACAATCTTTCTTTGCCAAATAAATCGTTTGTTCCAAAATAAATATTAATTAGTGGGCCCGCAGAGAAAGGGAAATTCGTCGCTTACACAACCTCGAATCTAATTAAATCAGTTCATGGAAGTGTCACCTTTTTTACAAACAGAATAGGGCTGTTTTTCCATCAAGGGAGTGTAGCAGATACGAGGTTTTTTTTATGTGACGAATGTATGAGCTCAGCACCCCGAGCTCTCAGCCCACCTGATGGAAAGCGGGAACTGAGGCATGGCATGGGTCATAGTGACCAAAAAATCGCCTATGCGCTGCCTACCCTGAGGACTTAGAAAGATTGCCTCTATGCCAGTAATTACAAGCAACAAAATTTATATTTTCGTAAGAAAACAAATGGATTAAAAAATTATCTATCTTACCCCCAAACCGGAACACAATAATAACGTTTTAGCGGCAGGTTAACAGGTAAGATGATAAGTATAGCGGCGAAATGTAGGTATTGTACCTATAGCGTTTAGGGTGAGACGTTTTTTCAGCGAGCATAATAAATAACGCCTATAATAATCTATGTACAGAGTGTAACATGAATTATGGTGTTGCGTTTAAGAGGATTCTGGAGTGAGATTTTTGAGACCCAAGCGCTTAAAATCAGTAGGTACCTAGGTATTACTAACCCGGGAAATACCCATATAAAATGGGATGTATCATTTCATTACTTTTTTGGGGTTCAGAAATTGTATCCGATACTCTTTGATTTGATTTCAAAAACTGTAGCTCATATTTTTAAAATCAGATTTATATTGTGCTTCGAGTAAGCCGATAGTAAAAAATCTACCCGCCCTGTGTGCGTACCATGAGCTGTCTCCGTGCTATTAACGCGGACTTACTTTCTATTTCATCCCGCTCGTACTCGCGTATTGGTGCGACCGAGCCGGATAGAAAGTAAACGCGCGTTTATAACGCGACGGCAGCTCATTGTAAGCAGCACACTAGCAGTAATTCATTAAGTCTAATGAGTTTTTTTTTGCGAAATGGTATTGTATTCCGTACTGACGGGAGGGCTACTGAAAAATAACTTTCGGATATAAAACTTATATAATGTCTTTCAAGCGGGATCCGCGTACTATATATACATACTAATATGATAATGTAACAAATTTAGTTGCATTCTGTTACCTACCCCTGCAATTTACATATAATTTAATTATTTGTCCAAATAATTGTTACCTACTCTTAAATTCCTTTTCTGATTGCAAACAACTATTAACCTTCACAGAATTACCTTTTTTGAATATACCTACGTTTATGAAAAACCCATGAAAACAGTCTTCGATATAAATGAAATATATACCTACCTATTCAAATATGGAGATACGCATAAATCCTACCCTTCCGATCCAATAACATCCGGCACGCATTAATTCTTTTGCAAATATTTTAACGCGATTTCAAAGCTTTCGCTTCCGTACCAAAGCCGACCCTCCATTTATACGATCAATCAAAATTCTACTTACTTTATCATATCAATATCACGCCAAGAATATTATAAGTAAACAAAAAATAAATTAATTTACACCAAAAATAAATGAAACATAAACAAAATCATCAACCCATTTATTAACGAAATAAAAGCGAGTTACAACAATTAAAAAAAAAACAGTGATATCTGATTCTAAATTCAAATAAATAACGGTTACGGCTAAGTTCACGAGAGATGTCGCGGAGCGTCTCAGCGAGCGCGGTCGCTCGCTTTGAGGCGCGGTACTCGACTGCGGGTGCGGACTGAGTCGCGAGTTGAATCCCAACCCAACCGAAACTTAACTCGACTCGACTCGATTCCACTCGACGTCCACCACTGTCCAGCTTATATAACGTAGTATCGACTCACCAGTCTCACCACAACTTTCAGTAATAATTTAAGCCGAAATTGTGAGACTGGCTGATTACATTTGGAATTTGATAAGGGCTCTTTGAAATTGAGGTCTGAGAATTAAACGAAGACTGTTTTACGTTTATGTTTAAGTTAGGCACTTAAATCCAATAGAAATTAAGGGTTTTCCATAAAATAATTCGAAACTTTAATACACATCTTGTCTTTTTTGGTTCGTTCTCAAAACATCATCATTTTCGATCACGATTATGAAAATCTGTGCCTGTAGGTACCTATGGAAAAGTTGGTTTAATTTACCTACACTAAGCGTAAGGCATAAATTAGGATACATCATCTATACCTACATACATAGATTTATTAGGCCAGATTGTTAGTAGAAAAAACGTGTTGGGTGATTATGCTCGTAAAACATTTGTGTTTCTTGCCGCGCTTTCGCTGTGAAGTTGATTTGCCAGACTATAACTAAAGGAAAAGCGTTATCAGACTATAATAATTTGATGGTAATAAAATCGATCTTTCGTTTATATTCGGAAGAAGATAGAATAAAATAGATGCAATTGAGCTTTGTAGTCCTAAACCCCTAATTTTGTGAGTACCTATAAGTCATTTTTTTCAGTAGTAAACCACACCTACAAAAGGTACTGTGATGTTTATATTATAAATTGTCATCATAATAATTCCTAACATACAGGTGCAGCGGCTGTCAAACCACTGCGCAGAAAGTGGTGTACTGTACACCTCTCTACACTCCTGAGCCGCCTACACCGGTGTTGCCCCTGGCCCCCATAAATGCCGTCACGAGAGCGTGACGGCATTTACGGGGGCCCGTCTAGTCGGCGGCAAGTCACCGCCTCGAAGTAAAGAGAAATCATTGTCATGGCAAGTGTCCGGACTTCCGGACCTCTTTTCTATAGTTCCATCTCTGATCCATCCATCCTCCTTCAGCATAGCCATAGCCCATTTAGTATTTTCCATTACTTCTCAATAGTCTCTATACGCCTGCTGGGACCGGCGGATATCTTTTGATGTGCCCGTGAATGGGTTGCAGCAGGTGTACAACACAGCATATTTTTCCAAAGGGACTCTACGTATGGGATTTGCAAGCCCATGATTCCCAAGGAGATACAAGAATATATGCATGTACGAATCATTAGAATGTCTATCAAACCATAACTAAGCTAATTACAAATGTTGGTAATTTAGTATGGAATGTCAGAATCCCGTCCACTGTTGTCAAAGACAAGTAAACAAAAAAGAGTGCAACATAACTTTTCTAGTTTTTGACATCGCTGTAGAGTAGGTACACATAGATGGAGCTACTAAGCAACGAGTGGTGTAGAGATTTCGTATTAGCATAAATTAAAGAAATATAATATGTGGCCGTGTGGTGACGGCATAAGAATACATTTGTCACCACCCCAACTCCTCCTGCGGGTGTCGTATGAGTCGACTAAGGGATTGAGGTGTCATTGACCATAATTTGATAAAAGATTGATGATGGGCAGCAGCATCACAATACGCTTGCCCAGCGTGGCGATTATGGGCATTTACCTCCTAATGCAATACCTCCTAATGGACTATCATAGGCTGATGATGGAAAAAATATACAGAGTGTTTTTTTTAAGTGGGACAGTATGGGGAAATCGAAAACTATAGAAGATACAAGGAAGCTGTCTTAGGAGACATTAGCTATTTTTTTGAGATAATAGTTTTGGCATTTTCAAAATTTTGGTCAAGTGCGAGTTGTACCTAAAAATTAATAAAATTCATTAAAAAAATTTTTGACGCGGATCGACGTGATTTCATGCGTAGACAATTTTATTGTATTGGATAAAAAAAATCTGAACAGCAGAAGTTAGTCAAATTGAAGAAAACCATTTCTCATATTACATCCACTGTGAAGTGTCTACCTACTACTGCAAGGTCAATATTTAAAAAAGTATTACCTACACTTTTCGAACACGACATTTGAGTTTGGAACGTTTTATTTCAAAAGGATTTTAATAAGTTACATGTCGCGAGCTCATAAAGAAAAAAAAAACTTTAGATTTGGAATGACCATTGAGTATCTATTCGTATTTTGATATTCGTTGGATATTTTCATTATTTTTTCTTTACGAGCTCGCGACATGTAACTTATTAAAATCCTTTTGAACTTAAATAAAACGTTCCAAATTCAAATGTCGTGTTCGAAAAGTGTAGGTAATACTTTTTTAAATATTGACCTTGCAGTAGTAGGTTAGACACTTCACAGTGGATGTAATATGAGAAATGGTTTTCTTAAATTTGACTAACTTCTGCTGTTCAGATTTTTTTTAACCGATACAATAAAATTGTCTACGCATGAAATTACGTCGATCTGCATCAAAAATTTTTTTTATCAATTTTATTAATTTTTAGGTACAACTCGCACTTGACCAAAAATTTAAAAATGCCAAAATTGTTATCTCAAAAAAATAGCTAATGTCTCCTAAGACAGCTTCCTTGTATCTTTTATAGTTTTCGATTTCCCCATACTGTCCCACTTAAAAAAAACACTCTGTATATTATGTATTATTCCTTTATGATATTAGGTACAAAAAGCTTATAGCGTAATAAATGATCGATGATTCAGTATTTAACATCTTAACAGATAATCATAAAATAGTGTAGGTACCTATACTTATTTTATCTTTTCTCGATATTTTTAAACCAAAAAACTTACTTCCACAATACTTGACGGGTTCGTTAGGTACTGTAAAAGTATCCGTTAGTAATGTTAAGGTGGAAGTACTAGTACCCGACGTTGTACCAACCAATACTCATCATCATAGCTTGAGTTGCCATCGATAAGATAAAATCAACTATTTAGGGCATATAAACGATGATTAATGTATATATGTTTGAAATAATTAGTTTATATCTAAATTATTTGCATAATTTTAAGACAGGCTTACATTTATTAGGACTAAGGGTTAATATTTTCAATGTCCCAATATGTGACATTCAAACTTGTATTGAGTTGCCATTTATTGGGACTACCAGCAAAAGCACCAGACACTTACTTGTACAATGGAGTTGACTAAGAAAATTGGCAATTTTGAGAAATTTTGATATTGTCATCCTATAAAATAAATACTATTTAACAAAACTTACAAACTCCTCTCCCAAAACACGTGACAATAGGTATTTTATATAGATTTAAATATGAGCAAAAATATCGTGATTGAATTAAAATGAATATTCTCTGTTAACATGTTGCGCACTGGTGTTTCCACCTTGCCACTCGAACAATAAGTACCAGGTAATAATGCTCGCTTTAACCTCGTGAGGCCCTGAGTCATATATATATTACATAACATTTTGACTTTATAGATATAGTGTCAAAGGTAAAATTCGGTTGAAGTAAGTGACGTCACCAGGCCTCAGGAGGTTAAACCCTTGTCATTGCACAATCTACTGTAATTGCATTGCACCCACCGACAGTCTATATTAGTACTTGTCTATGGTTTTATTAAATTCCGAGTCTCATCGAGTAGGAGAGAACGAGCCACTTACTCTCTGAGTAATGTCGAGATTTGCAGAATTGTTCTTGGTTATTATTCTGGAGTTTCATAACAATCTTGCAGAAATATGGGTTGATAAAAAAGTTTCAATAACCTTAGAGACTTTGTCATGTATTATGTAACCCCGTTTAGTTTGGTTCTTTTTCGGGGTCCGAAGGTTTATAGTAAACTAGGAACCCTTACAGTTTCGCCATATCGGTCCGTCCGTCTGTGGGTAGCATAGCTCCTTGGCTGATAGTACTAGATAATTTGCAATTTGATATGGTAAGGTACATATATAACGAGTAATCAGTTATTAGATTTTACGTATTAGTTACAGCGACTTACATGAGGAGGACAGAATTATAATACCTATATGACTATTTTGTGGGTGGTAATATCTATTGGAAGAAAAGTAGCATACAGTACAAGACTAATTACTAATCTAACAAAACTTAAACAATATTAATAAAAAAATACATCTAATTGTAAAAAAAAACAAATAAAATAAAAAAGCTACAATAAATCTTATAAAACTTCCTTAAACTAAAGGGCCTAAACTATATTTACAGATATCCCCAATGCCACTCCCATTTGGTAAAGTGCCCATAAGGCTGGCTGCGTTACCTTGCTGAATGGCAATGCTTATACGTTGAGCGAGGAACGAGCCAGCCCTAGGATCGCCGGTGGAACGGACGAGCAATGACCTCAGTTTTATGAAAGTTTTAGAGCCTTTTGTGGGTTCAATATTAATAAAAATCGACATATTAAGTTATGCTTAGTATGTAGCGTTATTTCCTACAAAATAACAAAACTTTTAAAATACCAAAGAATATTAAAAAAACAATATCATTGTCAGCAATGTCAGCCTCCGTAGCCTAGTTGATAGTATCGTTTGCTATTTTGGGCGTGCCATTTCTTAATATAGGTAGTTCTTATCTACACAAGGGCCATCCTCGTAGATAATAAACTTAAATGAATGACTGTATTATCTTTTATTTAAGGCAATATTTTTAAATCTTTTTTAAATGGTTTGTCATTTTTCTATCAGGTGCGTCAAAAACACAATATAAATTCCAAATTGTCAGCCTCCGTAGCCTAGTTCGTAGTGACCCTGCCTACGAAGCTGGAGGTTCCGGGTTCGAATCCCGGCGAGGGCATTCTTTGTGTATTTATTTATCACAAATGTTTGTTCCTTGGTCATGGCTGTCTATGTATTTAAGTATCTATATGTAGAGGTATCTATCTATTATATATATCGTCGCCTGGTACCCACATCACAAGCCTTAATTGAGCTTACCGTGGGACTAGGTCGATTTGTGTAAGATGTCCCAAGATATTTATTTATTTATTTTATTTATTTAAACTATTAATAACGCTTTGCTTATTACATAGAACAGAATACTTGTCATCATCTTGTCATGTTATGTTATAACATAACACCTTACGAAATAACTCCATACAATAAATTAAAATGTTAATGAAAAAATCCTGTTTGACCCGTATTTCAGTACCCAGCGTAGGTACTCGTACCTACTCAACATACCTATTTAAAAACAAGTTATAGTTAAATAATAGTTTATGCCTATTATTTAATGATAAATTAACTAAAACCCGAAACTGCCCCCTTTAAAATAACTAAAATACCCCTGCTTATCTATATCAAAACAAAACGATGCGGCTACTTCATTCAATATCACAAAGAAAAGGTGTACCAGGTAAAGCCCAAGCAACCATAAGTATTTTTCAATAAAATTACCACTATTGCTTGTAATTTTGTCCGCGCCATTTCTTAGTATAGTTCTTATCTACAAAAGGGTCATACTGGTACCTATGTAATAAACTTAAATGAATGTATTATCTTTAATTTAATGCAATTTGGATAAATATTTTTTAAATGTAACTTCACAAATAAAAGGCCCAAGCTAGCATATTTGTCTGTGAAATCATATCACATCATCAGCCTATCTCAGACTCTCAGTCCACACTGCTGAATGTAGTTGTAGGCCCCTCCTATTAACTCTGTAAAGTGTAAATGCTCATAATCACCACGTGTGGTCGTTGCCGGAGCGAAGCCGAGATTCGTAGATGTATACTGGCATTATACTGGCTTTTATGTTTGTATTTGAATGCGATGCCGATTTCATAGCAAACCGTGAGCATGATTTGATTCAAAATTGTAATTTTAAAAGTAATTAACTTTCTAAGAAAAGTAGTAAGTATTTAATATTACAGGTTAACCCTTAGATAAAGAGTTCATTCAACTTAATCAGTGTATTAGTTAATGGGCCGATCAAACCTCCATTAACGATTTTTTTATGAATGCGGCTGTTTAAGCGTAATTTATATATATAACCGCTCCTCATTATTAAATCATCTGTCTTCATCTTTGAGTATTTAGACTCAAAGGTCTTCATTAACAAATCCATTTCCTAATTTCCGAATGCTCCGCATTTTTTTTTATTCGGGTTTCCCCAGTTTAGACTCATCTGCCTGAATGCGCCACATTAGAGGGTGCAGCTATTAAAAGTATTATTCTATTTGTATTTGTTTTGTTATTCGTACAAAAATACTAGAATCCACAAATCGAACGCGAACTCCGAAGTTTGCAAATTTCGGGGATTTGTCTGGTACTCCACCAAAGGCGTCATAAGAGTGACAGAGAAAAATCCCCGAAATTTGAAATTTCGTAGTTCGCGGTAGAGCCGCTGAGTGTGCACAAATGTTGCCACAGTTTGCCCAGTGTCGTTCTCATCGATATTAAACATAATAGGGACGATGACTGGGTCGCGTTTTATAAAGTTACAATTTACAATTTCGCTGTTTGCCTCTCTAACGCACGCACGTATTGGCTAGAAAGAGAGGCAAACAGCGAAATTGTAAATTGTAACTTTATAAAACGCGACCCTGTTGTTAAAATTAAAGCCTAACAACTTACTATTTGACCCTCGCCATGTTGCGGATTTTCAGTGACACTAATTTATTTTACTGGCAATGATTACTGTTTGACATCAGCGGCCCTACCGCAAAAATCGAAATTCGTAAACTTCGAGGATTTGTCTCTCTCACTCTAATGACGCCTTCGTTTGAGTGACAGAGAAACATCCTCGAAATTTACGAATTTCGATTTTCGCGGTAGTAGGCCAGGCGTTGAATGTCATCGAATGTCACCGATGTAAACAAAAATAAAATATATCGCGACTTAAACGATTTCATCATAAAAATGCCGAAAAAGATACCAAGAGAAGCAAGAAAAATCGTCTTAAATACAATAAAATCTTTAAACCAAAGAAAGGACGAAGGATTGAATAGTATTCCATTGGAAAATGTTTTGCAATTGGTTACTGACATGACATCACATTATTGCCATAGGTAAACTGTTTGTAGCGACACTGTGTCAGGGTCAAATAGAAAGTTGTTAGGCTTTAACTATTTAACATTATGCACGACATAACACACGAAGAAATTATTCCTAAGATGTAGATTGCAGTAATTTTTGTACAGAACTTCTATTTAATAAATTGAAAAGAACTTAAAAGAGTAGGTCATTTGGCAGTACTTAAACGTGACGTCACTTTTGAGTATTTCATATAAAATTCCATAGTGATGATCGTTTTGACAGTTCGAAAAAAGATGCCGTTTTGACTTGCCAGTCATCATCCCTATTGTTACATAATAGGTTTAAGGCCTACCCAGACGGGGCAACCAAATTAATTGAAAAATATATTTCAATTATTTAAATGGATTTATTATATTAATGTTTTATTGATAAATGGAATTAGTGAAACTGAAAAATAGATTTGGTTTATATTGACAGTTTGAAGGACGAACAAGATATTTCCAAGAGGACGTTCATGTAAATAAAAACAAAAGTGATATGAAAACGACTGTTGCAAAGGTAAATCATATTGTGATTTTCATGTTGTTCTCGTATTATGTAATATAGTCTTATAATCCAAGTCCGAAAATATAATATTTTTTTTAGTTATGTGACTAGTGGGTAAAAACGCATTTTATCCATCCGCTGTTTCCAAAATCGGACAATCCAAAACTTGCACCTTTTATTTGAAACCAATCTATAATATGTTTTATTTAAATTAGTCAGTTATTTGTACTTCACAACTTATCGATATATTTTTTAACGATGTTATTTATACTCTTTACTATTTTTATTTTGCTGTTCCTGGTATCATTTTATTTGTCAGTGTCAGTCATTCATAATGTCAATTTAGTCCGCAGACGCAGAGCTGCTGTGTGGTGCTTATCAGTATCACTCTACACTCTAGTTTAGTTTAGTATCTTCTTAGTAGTCTGTGTGTGTAGTCGAGTGTTGTGAGTGTCGCAGTGTTAACCTAAATATTGGCAATTTTACCCGATATCTTAATTATCACTTAAAATCAAAGCGACAACAACAATGTCCGAAATAGGAAAAAAGCGTAAAGAGTCCGAAGGAGGCGAACCCGGTAAATTTCCTAATTTATAATAGTTATCCATCCATCTATAGGGACGCTGCAATATGTTACGCTTAATAACATCTCCAAACGATATTAACAAATTGCTACGTGCTTAGGAACTCTTCAGAAACGTATCTCTCTTAACCTATATTATTTACTTTGCATACGCTTGCTAACTCGAATCATCATATTTTAGAGTCATCGGCGACTGCTCCGAAGATGCCTCACATCCAGTGCCCATACCTGGATACCATTAATCGGCACGTGTTGGATTTCGATTTCGAGAAGCTGTGTTCTGTATCTTTGACGAGGATCAACGTGTATGCTTGTCTTATATGTGGGAAATACTTCCAGGTTAGTCGTTTTTAGCTGATAGATCCCTTAATTTGTGAGTTCCAAGATACAATAAGCCTACCGTGAACTTAGATGAATGTGTTTCCTCTCAGACAGGCAACATGTTGATCGTGGTTCACCATAGGCCCTCTTTTGTTTATATTTATTTTTCTGTATGTTATGTTATAAAACAATGTTTTATGTACAGGGACGGGGCACCAATACTCATGCCTATACCCACTCGGTGTCTGACGGACATCATGTGTTCCTGAACCTTCACACCCTGAAGTTCTACTGCTTGCCGGACAACTATGAAGTCATTGGTAAGGCATATTCATCAATACTATGTTTTCCTCTAAAAAAGTACCTAAGTGCATAGCTCATATCCCAATAGCTAAAGCTCACTCGCAAATGAAGAAACACTACCTTTGTTGTACTAATATGACAGATTGACCGAGAGAGAACTATACACTACTAATCTTTAGCAATTGCCTCTTGGCTGTTGGCCGTACAACTGTTTATATACTCAATGCCTATAATTAATTCAGTTCACCATTATTTAATTGATGAGCTTTTTCTATATGGAGGGTCACAACAGCAGTTAATTCCACATTCCACTGTCTCCGGTTCTTCTGAAAGATGTCTGGCAGACTTCTTTCATAGAATCAATTCATCAAGTGTGGGCAAGTGGGCAATCTTACACTGCGGCTGCTAAGTCCTACAACCTGTGCTGTCTGTATTTAATACTATTCATTCATATTACATTTGAAGGGTCCAAGGAAAAAACATGTCCAAAGCCTAAAAAAATCAGGGCAAATTCACATCTTATTCTATTAAAAGTAAGGTGGTTTTTCCTTGTGTAATTTGAATTGACTAGACATGTTCTTTCCATGGACCCTTCATTTTATCTTAGATGACCTCGAGAAGGCACCAACCCGCTGTGGATCAGGCTAGCAAAAGACTGGCTCAGATAGAAGGACAAGAAAAGGTGTTTGTGTCAAAAGGACATGCTTAAGCTGGTTTCCAATACCCAGTTAACAGTAACAGTCAGATAAATGTTAGCCTAGTCCTTTTCTAACTGATGACCTGAGAAAAGAATAGTGATACGTAAGAATAGTAATTTATCTGAGGATTGAAAAATCAGCCCTTAGAAATGTAAATTGTGTCATAAAGTGTGTAACATGTTTTAATTGTATTGTATCAGCACATAAAGGCTTTGATATTGAAATTGAGCATTTTATCTCCAGACTCATCATTAAACGACATCAAGTATGTGCTGAATCCGGTGTTTACCGCGGAGCAGATCCGGCAGTTGGACTCGAACACAAAGATGTCCCGCGCTATAGATGGCACAATGTATATGCCGGGGATTGTGGGCCTTAACAACATCAAGGCTAACGACTACTGCAATGTTATCCTGCAGGTATGTAATGAATATCCAGGGGTAAATACATGTACTAACTGTAAAGAAAGTGACCATTTGTTATTTACTTAACCTCTTACCTCTGTTTATTTACTTATGATCCAGGTGTAAGTATTACACTGTACAGATGTAGTGCCAAATCTTTTTCCTTCGGATTTTCACAGTCATGTGCGATTTTATCTTTCTGTCGTAATTAAGTTCAGTGCAATGGATACTGATGTTCATTGTCACAGCAATATGAATTCGGATTTTTCTGTACAAAATCGAAGGAAAACGATTTAGCACTACATCTGTATCTGGATAAGTATTGTGTTGGTATCTAGCCATAATAACAGTAAAATTTGCACAATAGGGATGATGACTGTAGTTAAAATAAACTATTTAACATTATGCACGACATAAAACACGAAGAAATTATTACTAACATGTAGATTGCAGTATTTTTTGTACAGACCTTTTATTTTATAAATTGAAAAAACTTAAAAGAGTAGGTCATTTGGCAGTAGGTACTCAAATGTGACTTCACTTTTGAGTATTTCATATAAAATTCCATAGTAGTGATCGTTTTGACAGTTCGAAAAAAGATGCTGATTTGAGTTGCCAGTCATCATGCCTATAAATAAAAATTGCAAGAAATTGGTCATTTTCGTTACTCTCTTTCATGGAATTAGCCCCCAGTGAACCCTGTCTTGGGGTTAGGTTGATATTGCTTCTGAATTAATAGTTACACAAATTTTCTGTTTCCCTTATTCAATTCAGAATAGAATAGAATTTGGTATAAGCAAATATCGCTGCTTTAGAGTAATAATCACCAAATGAAAAAAAAAAATCATTCTCAGATTTCTCTAAGATCCCATCATCAGACCCTGCCAACGGGACTATCTTGGTTTTTGAAATCAGTTAAAAAAAGAATTATCGTAATCAGTTGGCGTTATATTAAGTTATTCCTCCATTTGTCGTGCACATTCTTAATGCAAATTTATGTCATCAAAATATGTATTATTGATTTATAAAAATAATGTTAACAATGTTATCTCTGCGAGTTTCTTTGATATTGATGTCGTTTTTATTACAGTAGTATTTGGCGGTATTTCTACATATATAACATGACAGAAAAAAGATTAACAGAGCCTGCAACCATATATAACATGGACGTCTAACGCCAGCTCAAAAATGCCCCCAAAAGCAATTGTTCAATTGTGCCAAGATGGGCAGGACATAGCGCTTTTCTTAATACCGCGCATATTTCGGAGCAACATCTTTGATGGACCAATCACGACTATTTTTAAATGGCGGTTAAGTTTTTATAGGTTGATATTGACATTCATTACCGTGAACGCATTGAAGAGGGGGTGACACTTGTCAACAAAAATTTAGGACCGTTTTTGAAAGGCAATTTAATATGGCATGCGGCTTCCATGTTTTATTTGTTCGTAGAACAAAGCCTAGAGCCTATCACTCACATATAACCTTTATCTCCCAGTGTCTGTCCCAAGTCCGGCCACTCCGCAACTACTTTCTCCGAGAGGCGAACTACGCCAACGTGAAGCGGCCTCCCGGAGACTCCCACTTCCTTCTGGTGCAGCGGTTCGGCGAGTTGATCAGGAAGCTGTGGAACCCTCGCGCCTTCAAGGCGCATGTGTCGCCGCATGAGATGCTCCAGGCTGTTGTGTTGTGGTCGAAGAAGAGGTTTCAGTTCATTAAGCAAAGTAAGTGGACATTTAACTTTGAGAAATGTAAGGGAAATGTTAGAGGGTTGGTTACATACCTTATACATGACACCTACCTTTGTTTTTTGTTTTTTTAGCCTATATAATGTCCCACTGCTGGGCACGGGCCTCCTCTCATATATGAGAGGGATTGGGCTATAGTCCCCACGCTGGCCCTAAGCGGGTTGGGAACTTCTCCAGTTTATTGATATGCTTTGATTGTTATTTAATAGTAAAAATAAGTACTTGATACAATTAATAGCAAGCCAAGCGAAGTAAATGTGTGCACTATCAATTGAGACTATCTATCTCTTTATTAGATCCTTCACTCTAAATTAGAATGATTATTAGCGCATGTCGTGGGTTGCCTACTCATCTCTAAATAGGGCCCGCTATGGGTTTTAATTCAAACAATAAGCTTTACATCTAAATTTCCTCATGCTTCTGCTTCTTTATCAATTATTTAAACACCAAGCTATGGATTAGAAAAGAACCTCCAAAAAAGAAACCTCCCGAATCGTTGATGAGTTGATAGCTAATGTGCTACAGTAGTTATTTATAAATTATTATAATGCTTTGCGAACTTTCAATAAGTTATACATTATGCGGTATTTATAGACGATTTGAAATATCACTACATAGTATAAAATAAAGTTACTTTTTCTGTCCCTATGTCCCTTTGTACGCTGAAATCTTTAAAACTACGCAACGGATTTTGATGAGATTTTTTTTAATAGGTAGAGTAATTCAAGAGGAAGGTTTTTATGTAGGTATAGTACCCGTGCGAAGCCGGGGCGAGTCGCTAGTTTATTATAAAATTATCTAACAATCATAAATGTTACTTTCAGGCGATCCAGTGGACTTCCTCTCCTGGTTCCTGAACTCTCTTCACATGGCTCTGAACGGCACAAAGAAACCCGACAGCTCCATCATATACAAGTCGTTTCTTGGACACATGAGGATCTACACAAGGCAAGCACCAAACTAAAGACATTGCATATTATATTCACTTCGACAATTTTTGTGTGACGAAGTTAAATTTTGTGTAACAACTTTTTGCAGGGAAAAAAGGCGAGAAATTCTATGAACAATCAGAAATAAGCACCTATATTTTTTACATTTTTCGCAATTTTCTACTGCCTAAGGTTATTGAACAGACTATACCATATAGTTTGTATTACCCTCCCTCTACTTTTTTTTACATGTGATTTTCATGTGATTTGTATTCAGAAGTACGAGCTTATATGATATAAGTAGAAAAATAATGTCCTAAAATTTAATTACGTACCCATTCTATATCATCGCTTGGTATTGGTACCGACATCAAAAGCCTTAATTGAGCTTACCATGGCACTAGGTTGATTTGTGTAAAACATCCCCAGATATATATGGCCGTGTGGTGACGGCGGTAAGAATACATTTGTCACTACCCCAACTCCACCTGCGGGTGTCGTAAAAGTCGACTAAGGGATCGAAGTGTCACTGACCATTATTTGACAAAAGATTGATGATGGGCAGTAGCGTCATCATAGTGGACACATTACTGCGATCGCCAATCCGCTTGCCCAGCGTGGCCATTATGGGCATTTACCAACTAATTCGTCTGCGTCTATACGCATAGTTAATAGGAGAGGCTTACGTCCAGCAGTGTGCTATTATCAAACCGGAATGAGAAAGGGATTGGTAAGTACTGTTGACACAACAGATGACACTTGATTTACCCAGAAAAGAGTTGTTTATAGATCTAGTGAGTGATTAGTTAATCTATTGTCTGTAAGTCTCGGCACTCAAACTAGGAATATATGAATATAACTATGAATATATCCTAGATTGAGGTATGCACTGTTGTGTCAACAGTACTTTCGAATCCCATTCTAATCGCGGTTTGATAATATCATAGGCTGATGATGATCCCAACATATTATACCAAAAAAAGTCCTAAGTTAACGGTATTAATTTTAACAGGAAGCTACCCCCTCCGGATGCTGATGACGCGGCACGTGTGGATCTAAACAGCGACGAATACAAGGAGCTTATCACGGAATCACCATTCTTATACCTGACATGCGATCTGCCGCCTACCCCACTCTTCACCGACGAGTTTAGGGAGAACATCATACCCCAGGTTGGTTTTGCATAGTCATATTTTCCATTTGGCTTTTCACGGATACGTACACTCAAATAGGGATGATGACTGTAGTTAAAATCAATTATTTAACATTATGCACGACATCATACACGAAGAAATTATTACTAAGATGTAAATTGCAGTAATTTTTGTACAGAACTTCTATTTCGTCGGTTGACAACCAAAACTCACTAAGTAACAAATACCTACTTGAAATAGAGAGCATAAAGATCTAAGTTCTGATTCAATACTGACATAAGAGGTTGCTAAGAGTAGGGACAGTTTTTATAGTGAGTTTTGCTCGTCAGCCGACGCCGAGGATTTAATAAATTGAAAAGAACTTAAAAGAGTAGGTCATTTGGCAGTACTCAAACGCGACTTCACTTTTGAGTATTTCATATAAAATTCCATAGTGGTGATCGTTTTGACAGTTCGAAAAAAGATGCTGATTTGACTTACCAGTAATTCATCATGCCTATTGAACCCTTTGGTTACTCTTGTCATTTTAATTTGGTCCAGTTCTGACAATGGGATCCAAGTCATATTATGTCATAAATTTTCAAGCATGTCGACGACAATTGGACGAATAACTCAATATCGTGCCAATCCATTTCGATAAATAAAAATGTTACCTTCAAATAAACCGAGATGGTCCCGTTGGCACCAAGTTGGCGAATGATCTTGGAGAAATCGGTTGGAGTCCGTTTTTAGGGTTCCGTAGCCAAAATCTCAAAAACGGAACCCTTATAGTTTCGCCATGTCCGTCTGTCCGCAGCATAGCTCAGTGGCCGTTAATACTAGAAATCTGCAATTTGGTACCAATATACATATTAATCATGCCAACAAAGTGGTACAATAAAAACTAGGAAACATTTTTTTTTAAAGTCAATATTTTCGGAGATAATCGCTCCTGAAGAAAAAAAAAGTGTCCCCCCCCCTCTAACTTTTGATCCGTAGGTCCAAAAAATATGGAAAAAAACATGAATAGTGGGCTTATGAAATACTTTAAAATAAAACTATTTCGAACACAATCGACCCAGCCGTTTCAGAATAACTACGGAACCCTACACTGAGCATGGCCCAACATGCTCTTGGCAGGTTTTTTTTTATTTGAGCAATTCTTTTTATTATTGCCATTAAAATGAAATATGAAAATTGGGGTAAATTTTATACTATTTCTGCTCAGAATCACGAGCTGATTCCATTCACGGCGAAAAAAAACTGACCCAAAAATTTCATACATATTTCGAATAATATATCCTCTTGTGCTACCGCCATAGAAGGTGTATGGAAAATAGTAACACAATAGGAAAAAAAATCATGGGACACTTTTTTTTTCGACGGAAATGGAATCGGCTTGTGATTCTGAGTAGAAATAGTATAAAATTCACCTAAAATTTCATATTTCATTTTAGTGGCAAAAATAAAAAGAATTGCTCATTTTGTGATTTTTTTCCCTGGATAGGTGAATCTCTACCAGCTTCTCTCCAAGTTCAACGGGCAAACCTCCAAGGAGTACAAGACCTACAAGGAGAATTTCCTGAAGAGATTCGAGATCACGCAGCTGCCGCCGTACCTCATACTGTACATCAAGCGGTTCACGAAGAACACCTTCTTCGTAGAGAAGAATCCCACCGTTGTCAACTTCCCTGTCAAGTTAGTACAGTCACGTTTTTAAATATGCGTACACTGTCTTTAAATATGTGAATAAAGACGTCAACTTATTTATATAGGCAACAGTATCAAATCGACTTATCTTCGCTTTAAATGGACCCGAGTTACGAATTTCCTTTTTGCACGTGTATCGTACGACGTTTTTCAGTAGGTACATATGGCACTCGGAAGATTTCGACCTGACATAAAATGAACCACTTCTCGCACTAGCACAACAAAAAAAGCACCATCTGTACTGAATTAGTACATTACGGTACAAGTGCGAAAAATCAAGTTCGTAACGAGTGGAGATAAATTAAAGCACGACCGAAGGGATTGCTTTAAATGGACACGAGTTACGAATTACGTTTTCGCACGTGTACAGTACAGATAGCGCTTTTTTTACGCGCTATTGCGAAAAGTGGTTCATTTTACAGGTAAATTCACCAAAGTTGGCACGAATGGAATGAATAACATCTATCATTGTGTATATGCGGCCGTGCTATACCAACCTGTATCTACTGTCATTTTGACATCCACACATAGATAAACCCTTCTGTCACTTACTCGATCCATTCGTGCCAGCTTTCGTGAATTTACCTGGTATGCTATTCTCTTATTCACACATTCGACGCTGCGTTCGTCAACGAGCTCGACGTCGACGAAACAGCCTTGTCTAAAATCCTACCTGTTTTATTTGACATTAGGAATCGAGGCTGTGAGCGAGTTCGTCGCTGTTGTTTCGTTAGAGAATACGAAATTCGTACATTAAACGTCAAACTCTCGACGTAGTGCTCACATCGCATTCGTCGCCGAGCACTAGTGTTGTTTAAAGTACATTAGTGAATACTATTTTTAGGCTCGACGCTGCCGCAGCGATGACACAGCGCTGACAGCAAGGCGGTTTCCTTAGTGAATAACACTGCTGTACGTCAAGTCGAAATCTTCTGAGGGCCATATTTACTGAAAAACGTTGTACGATACAATGCGAAACCGAAATTCGTAACTGTACTTAATTTTTTTCGCACTTGTATCATAATGTACTATTCTGTAATGGCTTTGGTCATTGGACTTAACCAGGCTGATGATGTGTACACTACAGGAACGTAGACTTCGGCGATATCCTGACGCCGGAGGTGAAGGCCGCGCACAACGGCCACACGACGTACGAGCTGGTCGGCAACATTGTTCACGACGGCGCCCCTGAGAAGGGCACGTATCGCGCTCATGTGTTACACAAGCCTACACAACAATGGTAAGTTCACGCTTATTATGTGTACACTACAGGAACGTAGACTTCGGCGATATCCTGACACCGGAGGTGAAGGCCGCGCACAACGGCCACACGACGTACGAGCTGGTCGGCAACATTGTTCAGGACGGCGCCCCTGAGAAGGGCACGTATCGAGCACACGTGTTACACAAGCCTACACAACAGTGGTGAGTACGCTTATTATGTGTATACTCTACGGGAACGTAGACTTCGGCGATATCCTGACGCCGGAGGTGAAGGCCGCGCACAACGGCCACACGACGTACGAGCTGGTCGGCAACATTGTTCACGACGGCGCCCCTGAGAAGGGCACGTATCGCGCTCATGTGTTACACAAGCCTACACAACAATGGTAAGTTCACGCTTATTATGTGTACACTACAGGAACGTAGACTTCGGCGATATCCTGACGCCGGAGGTGAAGGCCGCGCACAACGGCCACACGACGTACGAGCTGGTCGGCAACATTGTGCACGACGGCGCCCCTGAGAAGGGCACGTATCGAGCACACGTGTTACACAAGCCTACACAACAGTGGTGAGTACGCTTATTATGTGTACACTACAGGAACGTAGACTTCGGCGATATCCTGACGCCGGAGGTGAAGGCCGCGCACAACGGGCACACAACGTACGAGCTGGTCGGCAATATTGTGCACGACGCCGCTCCTGAGAAGGGCACGTATCGAGCACACGTGTTACACAAGCCTACACAACAGTGGTGAGTACTCTTATTATGTGTACACTACAGGAACGTAGACTTCGGCGATATCCTGACGCCGGAGGTGAAGACACATACACAACAGTGGTGAGTACTCTTATCCTATATCATCATCAAAGTCAAAGTCAAATAATTCTTTATTCAAATTGGAATAGCAACAAACTCTTTTGAATCCTCTAGGTATTGAAACTACTTCCGTTTCGAACCCTACACCGCTGACCAAAGAAGAACCGGTAAGAAACTTGGCGGGAATTACGTTTTCAAACAATCATGGTACATCTTTAACTAACATGCATTAAAAAAAACATAAAATTGATTTTAAATAAATTGAAATATAATAATAATAACAAGAGATGTAAAGTCTCTAAAAAGTCAGAACATTTATAAGTAATAATTTATAGAAAAGTAAAGGTTTCTCTCCGAATAGGTATATAATAATAAAATAATAACATTATATGATGCACGTTTGGAGATGTACAAGGTCTCCAAGCGTCAACCTATGATAGTCCACTGCTGGACGTAGGCCTCTCCTATTAACTATGCGTATAAACGCATTAGGAGGTAAACGCCTATAATCGCCAGGCTGGGCAAGCGGATTGGCGATCGCAGTAATGTGTCCACTATGATGATGCTGCTGCCCATCATCAATTTTTTATCAAATAGTGGTCAGTGACACTTTAATCCTTTAGTCGAGTCTTACGACACCCGCAGGAGTTGGGGGTGGTGACAAATGTATTCCTACTGCCGTTGCCACACGGCTGATATCCTGAGAGATATAGAAACCCGACGCCGTAGGCGGAGGACTTTTAATGACTCGAGTTTGTATTCTGTTACCAACCGTGATTCATGCAATGCGGACAAAATAAAAAGTTTTAAGATCTCCCTAGATACACAATTACGTCCTTACATTTTTATAAATCCATAGGGAATTTCACTTTTCTATAACTACCGCGATGCATATAAGCAATGGCGCGCTTAGATAGCAATATTTAATTTGATGATTGGTCGACATGTTTCGACAAATTAAGAGAGTCCTCGTCCGGAGCAACCTCTCCTCTTAATGGGTCGAAACATGTCGAGCAATCATCGACTCTGTCATCTCATCAGATAGGTTTGCGAAAATTACAAACAGCAACATTGTTAACTGTACATCAGTCGACCTTATTACAAATGGCATAAGGTCTTGTAACTAGTAGCGTGGGCGATGGCTGTACGAGTACTTATAATGTAGTTCACTTGTACACATTGTCTCTTTAATTTCATGCGATATCCTAATAGCCCTTAATTTTTGTGCCGACCAGGGGCAGGTTTTTTTTAGAAAAACCTCGAAATTGCCCAATGTTTTAAAGTATTTTATAATCTTTATTTAGTACTAAATATTTTATGTAATTATCAACATCATACTTTTAAATTACTCCATTACCGAAAAATATATTTTTTTTGTATGGAGTAAATACCGTTATCTGATCCCTGGTGCCGGCTATTTTCTGGGATTTGACAAATACCGTTCAAGTAAGTCTAACCATAATATAACACCATACATTTTAACTAAGTCTCAAATTGAGTTATTTCTTGTTCTAGGTACGAGATGCAAGACCTTCACGTGACCAGCATCCTTCCTCAGATGATCACCCTCACAGAAGCTTACATCCAGATATACGAACTCAAACAGGACTAATCAATAAAAAATATAAAAAAACTATATTTTCTGTTTTATTGCACATAGGTACAAAGTTCTGTTTTCTTGTACCTTTTGATTCATTGCGATATTATCGTTACCGTTTGATATTATCGAAAGTACTGTTGATACAACACTTACCAAGAAACTTAAACTATGAAGATATGAATAATATCCTAGTTTGACTTATACACTGTAGAGTCAATAGTACTTTCGAATCCCATTCTAATCACGGTTTGATAATAAAAAATAATAGGAAAGCTCGGCGACGATTTACGTGTAAGAATTAAATGCACATTGATTCGTTCGTTCATAGTGAAGAACAATGATTAACGGACAAATTAAACATTTTGATATACACACAAAATATTTCTATCCACTTCCCCGGTTCGAACCCGGAATATCCAGTAGGTAGGTGACTTCTAACCCTTAGGTGCATAGAGTATCAGAACCGATACGACGAAATAGCAACAGAGTTCTAATTGATACCGATTGTTTAAATAAGTTATTGTAAAACTAGATTACGTGATACCATTTATGCACCTAAGGTCTAACATAAGAGGCTTGTCAATCAAGATATCGGTACGGTTATCCGCCGCAACCTACAAATCGCCACCCCAGTAATACAGGGTTCTATGTTACATTTGTGTCAGTGTCACAATGTTCGAATTGTAAGTAGACAAAAGTACAACGAAAGAATATTGGGGCAGCGAAATGCTAGGTACAAATATACAATGTGGCAGTGTCACGCAGTGTGTTACAGCTTGTAAGTAGACAAAAGTATAACGAAAGAATATTGGGGCAGCGAAATGCTAGGTACAAATATACAATGTGGCAATGTCACGCAGTGTGTTACAGCTTGTAAGTAGACAAAAGTATAACGAAAGAATATTGGGGCAGCGAAATGCTAAGTACAAATATACAATGTGGCAGTGTCACGCAGTATGTTACAGCTACAGGTGTAGTGAGAAATTACTTGCCTTCGGAAACGTTCGTAAACACATGCTGTTTCAGGCAGTGTCACCGAGTCTGACTGAAGTAGCATGACAGCTATTACTGTCAGTCTCAGTGAGATAGACTGAAACAGCATGACGTTGACGAACGCTTCCGAAGGCAAGTCATTTCTCACTACATCTGTACGTCATTTAAACACTGAAAAAAATAATGAAAATGAATGACAAAATATAATCAATAATATTTTATCATACAATTTTTATTCACTTATGTTATTTTGAGCAGTTTCATTAGGGGGCTATTAAATTACATTAATTGAAGCTTATAATTAGCGGGTCGTGTTCTATTATTTTCGAGCAATCCGCTCCCTATTCGACTAGTCATTCGTTTCTAAATGTATCGATTTGAGAAATTGTCTATGGTACAAGAAAATAAATCTAGCAACACCAATAAATTGACTCTGATATAATTTACTGGCAACTGGCGTGGCGTCTGTCAACCATTTTGAAGTATCATTCCCTGATTGTTGTCGTCCAAAGTCGTTCGCTTGCTTCTCATTATATTTATATAAATTATGGGTTTAGCCACAGTTATCGAGAATGAGGGTCATTTCCAACACGAAATGGCCAACGCCGGCACGAAGCTGGTCGTCGTGGACTTCACCGCGACCTGGTGAGTTGTAACCTACAAGTTTCAAAAGTACGGAGTCATCGTGGTAGGGAACGGTGTTAGTAACAAGTTGTGATGTTTTTAGGTGTCCTCCTTGCCAGAGAATCGCACCTTTCTTCGAGCAGCTGCCGGCGAAGTTTCCTAGGGCGGTGTTCCTGAAGGTCGACGTAGACCGCTGCGCTGAAACAGCGGCCGCGCAAGGCATCAGCGCCATGCCCACTTTCGTATTCTACAGAAATAGAGTAAGTGTACCTTTATATTACTAATTCGTACTAATTGACAACCCCCAAAGTTAGAACATAGAAAAGTGTTCTGTGGCAAAGGCCCAATTAGATTGCAGTCTTGTTTGAAACTAATTGTGCTGCTCGCAACGTTGCTATGCGATTAAAAATATATTAACTATGAACTGACTTCTGATCATTTGCGTGTTTATAATCAAGGAATTAAATGTAGCAATTAGTTTATATTATGATTTTATTACCTGACCTCTTCTGCATATGGATAAATTAATAAGTCTAACATCAGCTACCAATTCTTGTTGTAATTATGTACATTTAAGAATCCAAATATTGGATATATACAAGGTGTTACACAAGCCACTGAAAACCTTGAACTAGGTTAACAACTTTTACTATGAGGCCAATCACCAAATCTAAAAAAAAATTGTCTTTTTCATACATTTTGATGGATCAATCACAAAATATTCTACTACCGACGTGGTATAAAAAAAAATAAAAAAAAATTCTATGAACGAGCCAACATTTTTTTTGAGATCGTTGGGTTAGCTCCATAGTAAAAGTTGTTCAGTATAACCTACCAAATCACCCTATTCAAGGTTTTCAGTCGCTCATGTAACACATTGTATAAATATATCATAATTATTGCCTCCAAAGAAAAATGATATATTATAAACATGATTAATTTTAAATTTTATGAATGAAGAGAAAGTTCTACATTCAAATCTTTGCAAATCTCACAGGGCTTTAGGACTATAAGGCTGGGCCAGACACAAAGAATCTATAATAAAAGAGCCACATTTTCTTGAACCTTAAGATTTCAGCTGTCAGGGAAAAATATAAAATTCATACCTTCAGCAAACTTTACATAGCCAATTATGGACTGTTTTTGGATAGCTTGCTTAATTAGAGAATAAAAAGTAGCATTTGGTTTATGATTAAAAACAAAAACCAAACATTCAGTTCTGTTCGGCCATAAATACATGTTTTCATAAACAACAACACAAAGAGAGTATTATGGGAGGAGTTGGAGGCCTGCGTTTTTAAACAGCCTGATGCAAATCAGGGAGAAAAACTAAGATAAAAAAATGTCTATGAATGTTATTAGAAAGTAACTAACTATTCAAAGCCCCATCATTATGTGAAAACTTAGCTTGGAGATAGAATGAGCTGAAGTTTGGATTACATTTCAACTTAGCCTAGTCTGTGTGGTGACGGCAGTAAGAACACATTTGTCACCACCCCAACTCTTCCCGCAGGAGTCGTAAGAGTCGACTAAGGGATTGATGTGTCCCTGACCATTCTTTCATTTGATTGATGATAGGCAGCAGTTAACATAGTGGATACATTACTGCGATTGCCAATCCGCTTGCCCTGCGTGGTGATTATGCGCATTTACCTCCTAATGCGCGTATACGCATAGTTAGTAGGAGAGGCCTACGTCCAGCAGTGGACTGAGACAGGCTGATGAGGGATAGCCTAGCCTAGATTCATATCCCCTAGGGCATATAAGCTGAGAAATATAAATTGGAAATAAAATTGTATGTGTATTTTACTTGTACCATTGATAACGTATGCGGAATGAAATCTGCACAAAGTTTAATATTATATTAAATAAATGATATCATTATTATTTTCTCGAACATGTACGTTTTTTAATATCGATTTTAACAAGTATTCATGCAAGATAAAAACTACTTGAATCCAAAGTGTATAACTTTAGTTTTATGATACTTTATCCATTGATGTCGAAAAAACAAATGTTAGCATTTTTCTTGCCTCTAATTTTATCTTCTGTAGGAAAACTTTTTAAATAAAAATCCTTTGCTCATTATATTTCATATTCTTGTTAATTGGTCTATTGATACTTACTTATTATGCTAAAAATATTTAATTGAAATTAGCTATAAGTCGTTCACCATGACATCCGTTACTGAAAAAGCAGTGTTTTTTACACTTTTTGATCAAATGGCGAAGTCATATTTTCAAAGTTGTTTATTTTTATTTTCCGTGTTGATAGGCTTGCTCTTTGTTTATGTTTCGTAATGCCCATGGTTTGAGGATGTTTTTCATCAATTTTGTTGTCATATTTAGAAGTATTTCTGAGCTCCCTGTTCGATTTTGTGATTCGGGTTAACGTAATTTCCTTTATTCAAGCTCTTTCTGAAAAGTGGCTGTAGCCGAATTGTTACATTACACTAGGGTTTCTAATATCATTTATTGGAAACGAAAAGAATGCGAGATTTTTATAAAACAGTGTTTCAAATCTTGCCTTCTTCTAAAAAATCAGAATCATCGTCGATTTTGGCCTTAGCAAATGTGTGGAAAATACATGCAGTTGTGCGACATTGTTCTAATCAATTGGCCATAATTTCTAAAGAAAGATGCCAAACCCGACAAAACTATCCAATTTAATTAACAATTGTATACAAATTAATTTAGCATTGAGACACAAGTTAAATTTAATTTTTTTATTTTGTTTTTACTTGTTCAAAATTTGTGCAAATTTCACTCCGCATACGTTACATATAAGTTTATACCTTTAATTTTATCATAAATCTTATAATGCCTTGCAACTGTGGCCAATTTGCCTCGTGCGGCAATTACTTCGCACAGTGGCTCATTTAGGGCCGATTCAGACCGGAATGGCAGCGGCCGGTAGCGACTGGCTCGTTTCGTTGCTCACTCGCGTCGTCGCACTCAGCCGCTGACGGCCGCTGGCCGCCTCCCGTCACCGCCAGCGACCGCTCGCCGCCTCCTGTGGCCGCTTGCATGGGCGACCGGCAGGTGTGAGTGAGGGCGGAACAACGCGCGAGACCGCCACCGGCGCCGCGCGGCCGTCAGCAGCACCGCGCGACCTTTTCGAGTATTTCAAGCGACACTGATATTTTATCTAAAAGTCTAAAATTATTCCACAATGAAAGAGATTTTGGTCTGGATCGGCCCTTGGTGTAGACTCAGACAATAACATATCGACACTGGAAATTTCAAATGTCGTAAGGGACATTTTGTCGTAAGTACACTTTGAATTGCATAGAACTCAGAAAAAAATTCTCTATCGATCTGTATAATTAACTTTTGGATATCGCTTCAAATAAAGAAGTTATGAAGTGAATTCATTTTGTCGTAACTTCATATTGCTTTTAAAAAAATGTTGTATGGGTCAAATTTTTAATTTGAAGGGATAACGTGTCCATTTTCAACGTAGTATATCCTTCTTATTCATAAATCCCTATGTGGTTAGTTACTACAGCAAAAGAAGGTGCCTTTACGACATTCTATCTGATGAAATAAATACGAAACTGTGAATTCACAATGGCGTAAGGGACAAATATTTTAGGCTTTTGTGCGTTACAACACAATTTCGAGGATAGTATGGCTCTATTCTCTTAATAAACTGTGTCGTAAGTACATATAAATCAAAATAATTTTAAAGTTTGATGTCGTAACTCACCTTTTAATTTTATAAAGTATACGTTACTACATTAAATATGGTACATGAATGAGAGTTACGCCTCAAAAAAGATGATATTAAAAATCTTGAAAGATTTTTTGTGTACGTTATAACATTTTATTTAGTTTCTTATAGCACTTGCAACAGTGCCGGCGCGACTTGGCCCAGGGCGTCTCAGGAAGAGGGGTGAGGGCAGAGCAGTATTTTTACTACTACATAGATACTGCATCGACCAGCGACTCACGCACATTTCCACTACTACCCCTGGAGCATATACATCGCTCTAACGATTCCTCTCTGGACGGCCAACGGCCAATCAAGGCAAGCCGAGTCCTACGGTTCATCTTGGATTCTACTCTAACCGACGAAAACATGCCTGAGACGATGTCGCTATTGCCGAACAGCTCGCCACAAGCTGCCCCAATCTTATTATTAACTCCCTGGGAATCATGGGCTTATTTATAATTAGCTGTCTTTTGCCCATTCGAGAATTTTACTCTGTAGTACACATGAACCATGAGCCAGTCTCAGCAGGCTATTGAAAAGTGTAATGAGCTATGATCATTGCATGTGTCAGAGATAGGGCTATAGTAATAAGGTCCGGACATCTGCCATATTATCATCTTTATTATTGTTGTTTTGGACTAATATCCGCCGCGCCGAGCAGTTATGATATTTTGTCGCACCCTTTTTATAAGTCATTACTGATTCTTGTCGAGGCCAGAACATTCCAGATTCTGACGGCTGCAATTTTGTGTACATCATAAGGTCTGCCTAGGTAAATACTTATTTTATGCATTTGTGGTCTGCAGAAACAGAGGAGGATGAGGTCCATAGTAGATTAATTGATAGTTTAAATCAATATGTTGCAACGTTGCAAAGTAGTTTGCTCTGATTTTTAGCAGAAGCTACATATTGCATCTTGTTTATTACCCATGGTTGTTATACATATGTTAATAGTTAGGATTCTCGATTCTTCACAGGCTTTGTTACTTTTGAGCTCAAGTAGCTCTTTATTGTTTTCTGTTATTGAACCCTTGGATAAGAGCTTACGAGTGAGAGTTACTTTGATGGACTTCAACTGTGCGATTGCTCTTATCTTATCTTATCATATCTTATCATCTTATCTGTTCAGCAGATAATATGGCTCCGGTTTGGTGATTCCATAGAAAGGCTCTGGGCTGACAATGCGTGTGTTGCCGTTCTTTCCGGTAAACTCATCTGCTGTTTCGTTTCCAACAATATTGGAATATCCTAATGCCCATCTAAGTGTAACTTCATTAAAGTCAAGGGCGTTTAATTTATTCTTGCAGCACTGGACTAGTGAGAGCATCGCAACTTGACTGTTTGAGTTGATGTAGATAATAGATAATATTGGTTTTTAGGTTTCTGGCCAAACTGATTGCCACACATAATGTAAAATTTATGCGCGGAAATCATCATAATATTGACTTCTGTCTAGAAAATGAAGGCCATTTTGCTGATGCTGACGCAAACTCTGACCTTAGGCCTCTCACCTACTTGTACCTGTGGTGCCATTTTCGACAATCATTCTGGTCGTTGGTCCATTTGTATCTTGAGGGTACTTCGACTGTCTGGTGAAGCCACATTCGATGTGCTTGTTTTATTCCCGAAAGCCCAGGCTTTCAAGTTGGGCAAGGCTGTTCAAACACTGAGAACACCCTGTCGTTGTGTAAAATTCATACTCAGTTATATTGAGGGTTGGAGTAGCTATTCTGTTAGAGATCACTCTTCGGACCCATGTAGTCGTGGTTTCATCCCTTTGATTTAATTTCATTAAGGATGGTTTCTGTGAGTTTATTATCGTAAGCACCTTCGACATCAAGGAATACACACCGACCTGTTTGCTTATTCTCTAGACTTTACCGCCGCTTTGGTAACCTGTATCGTGTGCTTAGCTTATTTTTATTTTGTTTCTTTCTGTTATTTTCTTACTGGTGCACTAAAGAATTACTTACTAACTTACTTACTTTTATGGACCTTGTGACCAGGTCAATTGGGGTAGTTTTTGGTAAACATGTTGATTTAGACTTAGCGATCTTGCCACCAAGTAGTGAAAGAAATAGAGATGTTAGACTAATAGATTTGAAGGACTTAAAACGAGTATTATCTATACTCGTTTTTCCTGCTTTTTGGTATAAAGCGTACCTTGACACTAGTCCATTTTCTCAGTATAAACCCCAATGCAATGCTTGCCCGAAATATTTTGCCAGGTGCGGAAGGAGGACGCCTTGATTTCGTTTTGATAATGTAGGAAACACTTCATAATTTTCAGTCGATTTGAATGGCTTGCACTAACTCAGCGCTCCTTAACCATTTTTTGGGCTACAAATGTAGGTTTTCAGTCAGTGGTTCGTTCCCTAAGGATTCGATAGTTCCTTTGACCGCACGTCTTAATAGCACGAGTATCATCAAAAAGGGTCATAGATCTTTGCGGAGGCAGTTAGATTACTTATCTAGAATTTCTTTCTTAATATATGTTTTTGTTTCGGGCTCAAGTTGCTCTCAAAGCAATTTTTAGATGTATGTTTTCTTCTTTTCACAACACTAAGCTGACTAAAATATATACATACCTAACATGTTTGGTTTTATTTCCTATAAATTGTAACGGGTTATCTAAAATATAATAAATAACACGTGAAATTGATTTCCGTCTATGAAAATAATACAATTGTAAGTACACAACTTTATATTTTCTTGCATTATTGAGCTACTTACTTCAATTAATCTGGAAACTAGAATGACTTTACAACAGAAAATAGTTGTAATGTAGCATGTTATTTGACAGTTACGACAAAGAGGTAGTGTGTTCGTTTTTGTCGTAACAGATTTCCATAAAAAAACTAGAAATTTTTGGGGGCGTAAGGGACATCTGTCTAGTAAATTTCTGGCGTAAGGGACACTATCTCCGAAACCATTGAATTTACAAGTATATACCTAATTGTCTAATGAAGATAAAGCTTTTTCGTAGTTATGTATATAAGAACCATCTAATTCGGATGAATATTTAACAAGTTATGATTTTTTTTAATTTTGGTTTTTGTTTTTTCGCTCTCCTGAAAAGTGGACCTTTGTCCCTTACGACATTTGAAATTTCCAGTGTCGATATACATATTAAAACTGCCTAAATCAGTCAGTGTGTATGAAACATCTTCTTTTCCAGACAAAGATTGATCGGCTACAGGGCGCAGACCCTGCGACCTTGGAGAGCAAAGTGAGACACTACTATGGATCTGATGATGCTGGTGACGAGGACAATGCGGTTGCTGGCCATGTAAGTTATCGAAACGTTCTTGAGATAAATTGTTTTCTATTCTGCTACATAAAGTATTTTTTATTACTACATAATATATAATTAATCAATAATCATCTACTTTTTTTTAATAACAATACCAACTTTTGCAATAGCACAAATACATTTATTTTAAAAATTGTACTTATTCCAAGCTGTTGATGATTGATATAAAGGGTGGTCCAAACCTTGAAAACCCTACCTTTTTTTAAATTGCTCACTTTATAGTCTTTTAGAATATCCTATGTATGTTAGCTTTCTTATCCAAATTTTTGAATTGTAATTTTTGAAACTTTTCTTTGTTTGCAATTGCTTCATCTCAGTATTTCTTACCAAATTCATAACTTAAAAACTAGACATTGGCTTACATACCTGGGGTATAAACTAGAGATGCAACGGATAGTTGTTCAGCCGGATACCGGATATTCGGCCTGACCAGCGGCCGAATATTCGGTATCCGGCCACCGAATATTCGGCCGGCGGTGCTATACCTATTTTGTGTTTAGCAGGGGGCTCGTAGTGCAAATTTTGATACTTTGTGTTATGTAGCTCGGGCCCTGTCTTATCTTGTAACCAGATTCTATAAATTCTGATGTGATGAATCTGTAAACAATATTTTGAGTAGTTATGTTTGGATCTTCCATTACATTGATGGAACTTTCCAGATGGACCTAGGAACGTTTATAACCAAGAGCGAATGCGAGTGCCTGAACGAGGCGGACGACCACCCGCTGGCGCACGCGCTGACCAGCGGCGGCGGGTACCTCGCCAGCGACTGCGATGAGCAGCTCATCATCAACATTGCCTTCAACCAGGTAAGATACGTTAGGCCAAAAATTAAGTGCATTCCCGTTGGCGGTGTGCTTATGGTACTCAGATTAGTTTTTTAGGGGTAGTTTACTAGGGGTTTAATTGGAATTGTTTCAGAAGGTTCGATTTTTAATAAACTCCTAGGTGCTAATAGTATAACAACTACTTCTGAAACTTGAATTTACTTCTAAAAATCCTTTAAGGGGCTTATTCTGGTTGCCTAAACCCACAGACAACATGAGGTTATGTTGTCTGTGCCTAAACCGCACTGGTAGTGGGAATGCAGTCGAATGGCGAATCGGGAATGGTGTCGGTACGCTTATGATTTATGATCAATGCTCGGCGGGGGTGAGCTGTTTTCATACTAAATGACATGTATCACGTGACATTTAGTATGAAAACAGCTCACCCCCGCCGAGCATTGCTTATGATATCTTGTCACATTGTCATTATTTTTTTTTTTCATCTACTGTCTCGATGTCGAGGTCCTTGTTATACAGCAATATGATTGATTTTTGCAATTAAATTAGCACTATTATAAATAATTGTACGGGATTACAGAAAATGTAGATATTGGATCAGAAAATAGATATTCAAATTTTATAATTACTTGTCTACATTCAAACAATGCTTTACATGGGTGTCGAAAAAGCGACTGATTTTTAACCAAGCACTAGCGGAACCGAGTTTTTTTCCCTCTAAACCTTATATAATCTAAAATTGTTATTTCAGCTGGTGAAACTGCACTCGTTGAAGATCAAAGGCCCCGCCGACAAGGGCCCCAAATTCGTGAAACTGTTCATCAACCAGCCGCGGACCCTCGACTTCGACCAGGCATCGGGGAACACCTCCGTCCAGGATTTGGAGTAAGTATTGTGGAAATGAGAACTCAGGGGTAGACTTTGCCAAAGAAACCGTTTATTATTTATCGCGGTATTCGCGGTATCGCGTATATTCGCGGTTTGCGTGTGACCCGGAGGGCGAAGCTCGGTTGTGCAGAATCTTGTGTTTAGGGCTTGCAATTCGGATATTCGAAATCTTCGTACGACATGCTCTTTCAACCCCAAAGTTATAGACACTGGATAGCTACCACCATCTTACCTGTTAACCTGCCGCTAAATAGCAGTGTTGTGTTTCGGTTTGGGGGTAACATAATTATATTGATTTAAACTTTCACGATTATCACTCATATTTTAAAGACAGACTGCCTGCCAGAGGCAGTCTGCCTGCGACCACGAGTGTAACCTCATGCCCGAATCATCAGGATATAATTAAACGTAAGTTTACGTGATTAAGACCCATTTGTCTTTAAAATATGGGGGTAAGATAGCCGGTGTAATTACTGGCATAGATCGAGGCAATCCATCTAAGTCCTCAGGGTAGGCAGCGCATAGGCGATTTTTTGGCCACTTTGTCCATGGGCCTCAGTTCCTGCTTTCCATCAGGTGGGCTGAGAGCTCAGTTGTCTACCTTCGTCACATAAAAAAAGACAAAGTAAGGAAAAAAATACTCTAGTGTATATTATTATCCGACATTTACACCACCATCGTAAATAAGCATAACAATAAACATGTCACACGAACAAAAACGGATAGTGTACCGACCTAAAGTTTTGATGTAGTGACAAGCGTTGTGTATATTATAAAAAAAACACTTTTTTTTTAGACCTTAACAAAATGCAGTTTTAAATCGAATTGTTTGTTACAAGTTTCCCCCATTCTATCCCATTTATTATTGATGTAACGGGTGTCGCCGAAGCTATTGATCAGGCTCAGAAATAACTAACAAGCCTACTTTACACGTCAAAAAATCAATAACGGGCAAAGTGAGCCATAGTTCATACATTTCTAATCGAGGCTAGCTAAACTAGGAATACAAATGGATTGTGAAATGTCTTGTGTTTTTCTTGACTTTTTTGTGTTGTTTGTAGCCAAACAAAAACCCTTATAGCTTCGTCTAGCTCGTCTGACCGTATGTTAGCATTTTCAAAAAATATTACAGTATAATATAGTCATGCGACGACCTTCTTAGGCACAGTTTGTGAGCGAAATATCTAATTGTATGTATCTGTCTATTACATATTCTAATCGTCGCCTAGTGTCTGTAAAAGGGATCGGATAGAGGTTTTTTCTCACAAACTGTAAAAAATATAACAAATTGACAATAACATTGACTTACCGTGTGGTGACGGCAGTAAGAATACATTTGTCATCACCCCAACTCCTCCTGCGGGTGTCGTAAGAGTCGACTAAGGGATTGAAGTGTCACTGACCATTATTTGATAAAAGATTGATGTTGGGCAGCAGCGTCACCATTGTGGACACATTACTGCGATCGCCAATCCGCTTGCCCGGCGTGGCGAATATGGGCATTTACCTCCTAATGCGTCCATACGCATAATTAAAAGGAGAGGCCTACGTCCAGCAGTGGACTATCATAGGCTGATGATGTATGATGTGATAATGTATCTTTCGCAGGCTCACTCCAAACGACGTCGAAGGCAACCCGATCCCTCTCAAGTTCGTAAAGTTCCAAAGCGTCCAGAACATCCAACTCTTCATAAAGGACAACCAATCGGGCGGTGACGTCACGCAGATCGACCACTTGGCGTTCTACGGCACCCCAATCTCCACCACCAATATGGGAGAATTCAAACGCGTGGCTGGAAAGAAGGGGGAGGGCCATTAATGGCTTGGCTGGGGCTACGCAACGCGAAGGCATGGAATACTTTTAAGATCATACTGTTGTAGCGAAGTAGTTAAGCAAGTTTTTGTTTATTTGACGCAGATAGGGCTGCCATCGCATTGGCAAAACTAGGAGAAGATAAAAATAAAAATAAATATGGGCTAAATCCCTTTTTTCCCCCAGAATTTACTTATCTAATTCATACTTTCAATGAGTTGCCTCATATGAAAAGTGTCCCGGTTTTCCCTGGACATTTTTTGAATTCCCTACCGGATGCCTTGGATAGCTTCCAAAGTAGTACAAATCCAGGGAAACCTGGACAGATCTCAGCCCTAGACACAAAGTTATATCAATATTTTATTTACCGGTAATCATAAATAGTAAGGTTAGATTATGCTCTGGGATTATTATTATATTTTGAGAGAAAGTTCGATCTAGCAATGATTGCTACATCGCCCCTATATTATAAGGTTGTATGTTGTACTATTATCAGCTTTTAATTTGGACATTGTCAGGGGCCTATTGCATAACAAATTACAACTAATAATAAAAGCGGAAGTCTCTTTCTCGTAAGAGGGATAGAAAAGAGACTTCCACTTGTAATATTAGTTGTTATTTATTATGCAATAGGCCCCAGGTTGACACTAAGCCAATATTGAATCATCCCGAAAATGTGACATGAAACAATGTAATATTGGGGCTGCGATAATTTAGTTTAACAATTCTCACCCATCAATTCACATAAGCATCCGAATTTATATTACTGTTGCATCAATTTCAGGGATTTTTCTCTGTCATTCTAATGACGCCTTCGTTGGAGTGACAGAGACAAAACCCAGAAAATTACGAATTTCGGTGTTTTTGGTAGTATGCCAGTCATGCATCAAATCGAAACTAATGACAGAAATGTAAATAGGGTAGGGATGTTTCCTACCTAGACCTGACAGAAGACCTGCTTAATAAGCTTGAGCGTATTCAAAATTTGTGTATAAGATTCATATTTGGGTTACGCAAGTATGATCACGTTTCCGATTTTCGCGCTCGGCTCAAGTGGCTTCCTATTCGTCTCCGCCGTAACTCTCATGTTCTATCTCTTTTATACAATATTTTATTTCACCCTGCTACTCCCCGTTACCTCAAAGACTGTTTTAGTTATTTGAGATCAGCCAGAGCTTCCCAAAATTACCTTCTTAATGTCCCTTCTTCTTCGTCTAAATTTTATAACAATTCCTTCACCTTTCGGGCTATTCGACTCTGGAATTCTTTACCCGTTGATATTAGGCGAGCTCAATCTCTTGCTATATTCAAAGCGCACCTTAAGAACCACTTTTTGAGTATACCATGACTGTCTATCGTATAATAACTTGTTTTATTTTTCCGTGGCTAACATTTTCATTGCTTCTATTTGAGTGTATTTGTACTGTATTATGTATGTATGTAAATGTATATTTATGTTTATTTTATTAACTTATGTATGTAAGTTTAGTAGTATACTTTAATTATTTTGTTTCGTTACTTGTCTTTTGTTTTAGCACCACCTACACTATGTTTAAACTGTTTTTATTCCGCTACCTTAAGGTTGTCTGGAAGAGATCGCTTTTTAGCGATAAGACCGCCCATTGTAATACCTGTACTAGTAACACTGTATATCTGTTATTCTACTGTTTTTATGGTGTGCAATAAAGAGTATTGTATTGTATTGTATTGTAGGGTCGTTTTAGGGTGAATATCTGAGCGTTTCAACCGCCTAATTTTGGTGGTATTATTTTTGCATCTAAATATCTCAATGTATTTGTATAAGGTACCGTAACTCCTTCAAATGACCAAAACCCATTGTAACGAATAGAAAATGCGGCATAAATGATGCTACCACAATTAGGCGGTTGAAACGCTCAGATATTCACCCTTCAGTGAAAATTAAGGTTGATAGTGTTCAAAAGAAGTGGCCGCAAATTGACAATGTTTATTAATGAATTTAACTTAATGAATTGCTTTTCTGGGGATTGATATTGATACTATATCAATTGGGTTTATACAGTCACATATTTGGATGCTATTTAACTTGATTTCAAATTTAATCCTCCTGTTTATGTTTAGCGCTGGCCATTTGTAAAACATGAATGAGTTTTTTCACAAACAACAGACTGTATACTTTCTTATCAAAGTGGGCTGTTTCTACTACCTAAGTAGTAGAATATTGGCGATTGTGGCGCACAGCTGGCCCAAGTTATCGCGATATTGATTAATATAGGTTTCATGAATATATATTTATTCATTCATTTACATTCGTTTGATCTTATTTATTTCATGTCAGAAAAAGACAACTAGATTATACTAGCTGACACAATGAGACAGAACTTTTACGGCTTTCTAATAAAGATTAGCCGAGATACTGATTCATTATAACATTATAAGCCTATCTCAGTCCATAGCTGGACATAGGCCACTCCTATTAACTATGCGTATGGACGCATGAGTATATTAATGCCATAATGCCATTATATTGGCGATAGTAGTAGTGCGTCTACTATGGTGGCGCTTCTGCCAATCATCAATTTTCTATGAACTTATGAAACTCGCCGTAAAGAATTTGAAGTCATGATCTGAAGCGTTGTGTAATGGGTTAGGCCCGCAATCTACATGCCAAGCTAACTAATTATTGTTATACATAACATTTCCCAAACTGTCTAATATAGCGAAACTGAATGTAATATATTTTGTGACATGATTATCATATTATTTAAATGGAACATTAGGTATTCACAATATTGTGTAAGTGTAAGGGTCATTCCAATGTCCGCAGTTTGTTAAATGGTTCTGGAGTTTCAGACTTTGTATATGCAATAAATAAAATATTATATTTTTTGATTATTTTATTTGATTACTTAATGTTGTTTGAGTTAATACATCTGCATGCAGGATTCTGTTACGACGAACATCTGTGAAAGGATGCTGTTTAGTTTGAGTCATCCCGTACCTATAACAAAATAATATTTTGAGAATCTTTGATTAAATCACATTGAAAATCTAGGGCACTAAATGCTCGGTATTTTGTAAATCTACGAATACTTCTAGCAGAAAGAGAAAGGGTTAGGATTGGCTACCATCGAGGTAAAATAGCCCATGACATGACGTATGTCCTATGCGTATGTCTCTAATTTAGCTTGAGGCCGAAGCTCATAGTGTTCAAACTATAAGATAAATCCACAGTTTAGTCAACATTTTATGCAAGTACTTTCACAAACACATTCGACACCGCGCGACACTGAGTGAAATTTACGCGTGCCTACCTGGTGGGTAGGTAGGCACGCGTAAATTTCACTCGGAAGCGGGCGTACCCGCTAGGCGGGCCAACTCATAAGTAAACCTACACGCTACGCCGGCGGGCCCGCCAGGGCACGCATTGCATCTTCGCTACCTCAGGGCTGCTATTGACAGAAAAGTTAGCAAGCCTAATTACTTTCTTTTGGGACATAATCTATTTTCAAGGCCGATAACAACGTTATTTTAGCACCACCATGCGGATGGACTTGCTCAAAAATTGTTTCGTACGTGTTTCATTGATTGTGTCTCTTCCGCACTCGTGAAATATTTGTATAAAAGATGCTTCTCTGTTGTATGTATTTAGGTACACTTCGTTACTCTATTCAAGAAAAACTAATCATAGCTCTATCACGTAGGTAAGAATTCATTTGTCACAGCCCTGAGCGTCAGACGCGTGCCCGCCTAGCGGGTTCGCAGCGTGCGGCATTAAATTTCCCGTCCTTGCCCGCCTAGCGTGTACTGTCCGTTTCTGGGGTATTGTTCGAAATTTTGCATGGTTGCGAAAGTCTTAAAAATAACGATGACAATAAACTACACCTTACCCAAAAATTTGGCTCTTTCATACAAAATGTCGTGAAGTATCGGTAAAAATGTATGAAAAAGACAATTCTTTTTTAGATTGTGATTGGCCCCATAGTAGAAGTTGTTCTGTAGGTCACCCCGTTCAAGGTTTTCAGTGGCTCGTGTAACACTCTGTATACTTATCGGTAGTTGACGTTGAACCTGTCGTGCCTATATATCAGGCGTTCCAAAGGTTAACAAAAATATCGGTAGTGTTTTTATTTCCGCTCACGGTTTAGGCTGAACAAGGATGATAAAATTGATAAAGCTCAGTGACCGAAAAAATAATTATGTAGATAGGTACCTTTAGGAAATTTGCATTTTGGTAAAGGTATACCTACAGTCACTGCCACGCCGGATCATCGGTGTGATAGAGACAGATACTCGAAATGTGGGATTTCTAAATTAAATATCAACCAACTCTATGTAGGCCGCTCGGGAACTATCATATTCCCTTACTACTTGTCTTTATGACAAGGTTCTAGTCTAGAGTGGCCTAGCGTTCCATAATTGGTTGAGTCTATGGTGGTACATTATTTTGTAACGTACCTAAGGTTCATACTTGTCGAAATGTACATTCGCATTCATAAATATGTACCTTCTATAGGTTCATTTCTTCACTTTAATCGAAAGAGTTAGTGCTTAATTGTGTAACATATATTTATGAAATCGATTGTACGTTAGAAATTAAAAATGTGCGACAATTTAATGGTCCTGATTATAGCGAAGTATTTACTGGCTTCATAATAAGTAAGTATAATCAATATTCTGGCCTTTGCCCCTCGAGCCTCGAGGCATAGAAATAATACCGTACGCTGCCGTGACAACGAAATTAAATATTTGGGTAAGTATGGGATAATACGCCTGAAGAGACCATTTTATTATTGTACCGGTAAATTAATTCTACGAATTGTTGTACGATGTATCTATCCAAACGATGGATAATAATAATTATCATCAAAATCATCTTGATTCATGTGGTAGGCAGGGCTGGTGTTGGTAAAGACTCCAGTAGCTGGACTTTTTTCATTCTAAGACTGAACTCAGTTTTAGGAGCATTCCATGAAAACGTGTCGTTAGCGACACTGTCTTTTCAATATTTTTGAAAAATTAAATTAGTAAGCCGAGTTACAGACAGTATAATAATAACATATCAAGGCTTTAAGATTGACAGTGTTACCTAGCAGGTAGCATAATTTATTAGGGTAGCTAACATAGCGACACGTAAGCGACAAAAAGTAGATGTTTTCATCGAATGCTCCTTTAGAGAGTCCAGTCATTTAGATGAAGCTTGAGTTCTTTTTTAGTTCTTTTTTAATATCACAGTGTCCTTCAAGAAAACATTCTCTTTATTTTTAAAACTATACAATTTCTATACATAAATTAGATCTAACTATAACCTAACCTATATCTAAGATTGGCCGCCATTGTGGCATATTTTACATACCGAGGATGCTGGCGGAATTTCCTCGCTGTATCGCAATGCTGATGCGTTATGCTAGGAAGTCGCCATCTTTTCGAGCTTCTAAAGTTATGTCTTGAATACAAGTTTTTATATTATTGATTTTGGTTAAGAAATTAATACAACGTTGTGATAAAAACTACCTAGGAATTTTGTTATATTTAACGCAATAGCAGATTATACAACAAGGGCATAAAGTGACACATTTTTACCCGAGGCAATTTTTCGGTATGATCGAAGCGAAGACCAAAATAGTAGACGAGAGTAAAAATGGACATTTATGACCATGTTGTAAGTACAATCTGCTTTCCACTTCGTTTGGGAGGAAAGTAATTAAATCATATTTTTCACGGCAATTTACACAACGAAGTTGTCGTAAAGCGAAAGAAGAAAAATATAGAACCAATACCCGCCAATTTTTTTTTTAACCTATTAGAGTTTCAGATGCACGGGTTTCTGTCAAGTCAAACATTCCACACAAGTAAAATTGTACAATATGTTTTAATTACTGTTTGGCTGTTGGGACCGATAGCCTTAGCCTTAGAAAAAAAATACTTTTATGGTCTAGAACATAAAACGCGATTTTATGTCGTCTACGCACGACATAAAGGTGCACTATTTGAGCATGAGAAGTGAAATAGTACATTACGATACAAGTGTGTATAACATGAAATTCGAAACGAGTGGCGATGTTTTAAAACACAACCGATACAGATGGCCCTCCGAAGACCGATACAGATGGCCATCTGCACTAAAAAACGTCGTACGAGACACGTGCAAAAACGAAATTCGTAACTCGTGTCGATTTAAAACACTCCCTGTCGGTTATGTTTTAAAACATCGCCGCTCGTTTCGAATTTCATGTTTTTCGCACTCGTGTCGTAATGTACTATTTTAGTACAGGTGGTGCCTTTCTGATGCGCTAGTGCGAAGTTAATTGAGACAGAGATATTAATTAAATTAAAATTGAATTCAATCAATTATCTTTTAGAAATAAGTAAAGCCCTTAGGTACACTATAAAACCAAAAATGCTATAAAAGTCTTTAGAAGAAACAAAACGCGAGATATTATTTTGAGTTCATCACCAACTATTTAGTTACCTCTAGTTCAAAACCATTCATGTTGACCACTGATGGACCACTGAATCGGAACGCCCGAAATTTCAATTCGCCCTCCGAAACACAACTGATTGTTTCGCTGTTGTTTTCCTTCAGCACAAAAACAAAGCACAACACAGATCACGCAATCAGATAATGTATTAGAAAATAACAATAATACATGCTAACAATTCTGTTTGCTATACAATCGCCAAATTAAATCATCATGTATATACGTCGTTTCGTCGTAGCGAGCAAAACAAAAATAAGTAGGCAAATCCCCAAATAAAGGCGGTTTCTTTATTTCTGTATATTAAAATGAATTGAGTGTTTTAGGTGGGCTGATGTGGCTTACCAGGGTGTTCACCGTTTTGTCACCCCGCAGGAGGGCTGTGGAGTCTTACTCTAAGCGGCTATATGTCAGCCGCCCACGATAAGCTTAGAGCTTTTCAGGGTCGCGTTTGCAGGTTTATAAAATAAAATCGATTTGTGTAAGATGTGCCAAGATATTTATAATAATAAATATCTTGGCACATCTTACACAAATCGACCTAGTCCCACGGTAAGCTCAATTAAGGCTTGTGATGTGGGTACCAGGCGACGATACATATTATAATAGATAGATACGATTATAATGATGATGATGATGATGATGATGATGATGATGATGATGATATAGATACTTAAATACATAGACAGCCATGACCAAGGAACAAACATTTGTATACCTATTCAGTGATGGGCAATGACGTTTAATGTATATCTATGGTGATGGGTAAACATTTTTATGTACCTAAAAATGCTGATTCAATTAATCATTGATTAAGGGGCTGCTTCATGGCTGCTTCACTTGACTGTTTCACCGTCACGTCAGATGAATGTTAGCTGTCCTTTTCTTTTACATGCCTGTGGAAAAGGGTAATGATATTTTTATCAGACGGATATTATTTTTTCGAGGTTTGTGAAACAGGGCGTGAATGATAATTCATCAACACAAGTCGATTTATCAAGAGTTCCCAAATTTCGAGCATTTTGATTCTTTCACTCTAATGAGGCCTTCGCTGATACGAATTGATCGAATACGTGACAGAAAGCAGGTATCTGTGCGTGAACATGAAATATAGATGTACAGTCAAGGGCATTAATATATATACACTTCTCCATACTGATCCCTTACAAATGTGTCTACATATTAATGCACTTGACTGTACAGTCGAGGAATTTAATTTCTTACCCATTTCGTACCTTGTCACAGTGACAAAATCAACATGAAAGCCGCTAGGACTGTCATATTATAGCTACTATGACAAGGTACAAAATGGGTAGAAAATCCTCGACCGTACGAGTATTAGGTTGATATAATAGGGCCACATTCAACAATAAATGTCATTCAATTAAAGAAGTACTTAGGAAAATTTTAAAAAATGTCTTTTATGTTCACACAATACAAATACTTGTGTGCTGATGCTGTGTCCATTTAATATAGTAATGCCCATGGAATTTGAACTAGACGCGATTGAAATATTTTTTCTGTGCTCGACATAAACTAAAGGCTGGTAGTGAAATCCATCGAGTAAACTACCAAATGCATGCAAGGTAGTTACTTATAATTTTCCAATTACAATATTAGTGCTCGAATTGACCATTCATAGGTTCTCCTAATAGAAAAGCACGATAAATAATAATTTAATTTACGATTATTGATTTAACCTGGTGTTGATTAACCATACTGTAGGTCTCAAATGTGCATTTTTCAGGAGGATTTCAAAATCCTCAATATTAGCCAATTAAACAAGATTCCAAGTGGGTAAGAAGAACGAAATATCAATAAGTAGGTATGCAGGGTAAGTATCTCATCCGATTCCATTATTATCGTATCTCTTGGCGTTTTGATATCATATTTCAGTTACAGGCAGGCCTATATTTCCCGCTAGCAGTGCGGCTCCACCTTTATTCTATTTTTATTTGTCACCCGGTCATCTTTTGTTCTCCGCTAGAGACTATATAAGAGGAATTGCTGTAATCTGGCTATCAGTACCCCGTAGCACTTGTAGCGAGCATCACATAATCATAATGGCAACCGTAAACAAATGTGTACTTTTGGTACTGTCACTGGTCATCAGTTTAAATCAAAGTGTCCACACATCGAACATTGTATTGCCCGTAAAATCGGACCTGCCTCTGTATTTGAGGGCCTTGGAGAGGGTAGTACAAAGTGCTGGGACACCACAAAACAAGATTGACGGAAACTTTGGACTTGGATTGTTTCTTGCTAATGGTAAATACATCATTCCAGGGTAATGAGGGAAGAGTTTATTTAGATCGTCTATATCAATTCATATGTTGCAAGAAGAGTAGGTAGGCCTACGTTAATCGCTTTTATCCACTTTCGAGACGGCTGTCACATTCCAATCAAGTCCGAGACGATATTATAGCATGTGAAAAGTCCATGGAAAAAACATGTCCAGTGCTTTAAAAAAATCAGGGCAAATTTACACCTCATTCTGGTAAAAGTAAGGTGGTTTTTCCTTCTGTATTTGATTTGACTAAACATGTTCTTTCCGTGGACCCTTCACATGCTATACCTATATCGTCTCGGACTTGATTGGAATGTGACAGCCGTCTCGAAAGTCTATAAAAGCGATTAACATAGGCCTCCCTACGTTCTTGCAACATATGAATTGATATAAAATGATTCTCCCTAATTCTTGCGCATAAAATTAAATGTTTATTTACATTTTCAGTAAATTTGAAAAGCGTTATGCTAAGGAAGAATGCGAGTATGCCGATGGCTTTGAAGGTGCAAATAAATAGGTTACTGAGTAAAAACAAGGTTTTACTGAGCTACTTCAAGTATATGAGGACCAACAAGTACGATAATTATGAATGTGAGTGTGAAAAACGCTTGATATTAACATAATATTTACTTAGTGATCGGAAGTATGGGCAAGACTTTAAAAAAACTTAAAAAATTTACATATATGAGAACACTTCAGACAAGAAAAATACGAATATTATTGAAAAATCTATCCATTTTTATTGCCTAACTGAAAATCTTGAACTTACAATGTTTGGGTATGTAGATATGTATATTTTATGGATGTATGGCCTTTTTCATGTCCACTTGACAAGTTTTGCTTAAGTTTTGCACCCAAAGTTCCGATCACCGATATTTTTTCAAAGGAAATATTGTAAGCACGCTGATATCAAATAGATTTCTAGAAGGTTTACAGGAATCCGTTTTAATATGAACTCTTATAAAATTTTCACAGATTTTTTCATCGAATGCAATAAACATGTAACTTTATCGTCAAATAACTCCATGACTATTAAAAGAGCAAGTCATGATATAAATATCCCCTTTTTCATACAGTTTCGGTGGTTTTTTAAACATTGTAAAGTTAAACCTGCAAAAATAAATCTAATTATCGTTTTTTTTTTATTTTTTCATTCGATGATTAATTCGGGAAAATTGCAGTATAATCTGATATCAAAAAGGATTCTACAAATCCTGTAAATATTTGAAAACTCTGTTTGAAATCAGCCTGTTTGCAGTGATAAAAATTATGAATTAATTATAAAAAATTACACCTCACCCGTATTTTTTAATCGCGAGTGTATTCTGCCTTTGGGTACCTATAGTTGATGTTATTTCTGTTAATATATTTTTTTGTTGTAGTCACACTGTGCACTGTATACTATACATAGATGTACCTACTAGAAAACGAATAATTTATATATAATAAGTACCCTGTATTGCTGCACTAGTAAACTTATGGATTGCACTATTCTCGGGGCAAATTTAAAAGATATAGGTTTCGGATTGTTATTCGCTCATAGATAATTTAAATTTCTCACGCTTTTTTAATGCAATAACTTAACACAAAATTTAACTTAGTAACACAAAAAAGTATGACTTAATTTTTTTTATTAAAGGCGTTTAATTATGTACAAATTTTTTGCAATCGACCCCTAGAGACGAATTTTTCGTTTCTAAAAATTATTAAATTATTCGTTTCTAAACTAAAAGCACCTCTAGTTATAGGTATAACTTCGTTTTATTTAAGATTAGAATTATCTGTCAAACGGGTGAACAAAGAAGCAGTGGTCGTAAACCTTCCTTCTTCGATTTAGGCCGATACCACTGAATTTCTCGGAACTTATGTACATACATACATATCATTTGATATTTACCGATAGCTGAACGCATTGTTTTCACATTTATTATTAATTTGTTGGCAAAACTGTATTTAAAAAAGTTTTAAGTGTTTTATAAGCGCAAACGCAATTTATTAAAATTCTTATCTTTTCATCTTAGAATATAAATTAACTAACATTATGTTTCTTATCTGTTCACAACACTGGGTAATGTATACTGTATTAATATAGCATGATAATAAATTCGTGATATTTAATAACTCGTATTCACTGTTCGATCCGCAGAATTTGCCTGTAAAAAAAGCCTTATATCTCGTTCTGCAAAGGTCTTTCTAATGCTAAAAAAAACGAAGTTATAGTTAGTTCCACGAGAGTTGAGGTCACGTACAGTACACATCAGCATGTCATGTACACACACGGGGAATTTGAAATAAGTGTTCTTTTTTGCACTGACAGCAATCTAATTGCAACTGTAATATTGACCAAAAAGTTTGTTCATGGGATTGTGAATCACATTTGTTTTTGCAATTCGTACTTTATTTAGATGGGTGTGTTCTCTCTGGTGAAATTACCTATAGGTACCACTTGCACTTGAAAAACTATTTTCTTTGTTGTTTGCTTTTCATGGCCTTCATTCACTAAATACTCTGTCTATCAGGTAGCACCCCGTGCAACTGTTCAAATTAACCTCTTTTTCAGTTACTTATTTATTCATAGATGAGGACATTTGGGCCGAGCGACTGCAGAAGTTCAACCAGCTCTCCAGTGCCGAGCTGCAGGGCTTTACGGAGGAGTACTTGAGGGACGAGTACTCCCACTGGTCGTGGTATGAGAAGAGGATCCTGGACTTCGATAATAGTATACCGAATCCGGAGCAATCGGGTATGATTTAAACATTCGTGAGATATAATATAATATAGGCAAACGCAGCGTAGGACGTCCACGCACAAGATGGACAGACGACATTATGACGGTCGTCGGTACACGCTGGATGCAGGTCGCATCTAACCGGTACATGTGGAGGTCCAGAGGGGAGGCCTATGTTCATCAGTGGACGTCTTGTGGCTGAGATGACGATGCTGAGATATAAGCAGAAATATAATCAAACGGTTAAAGTCACGAGCAAGTCAGAGCTCTCCAGTTTCGGAGAGCCTAGGTCTCCATATCGTTCGCTCTGTACGCGCTGCGCTTGCGAGTCGCCTGGCGTGAACGCGGACCCAGTGCTTAAAAATGGAAGCTTCATTTTGGGAAATGTAGTAGATCTTGCTTAGCACCTTTGACTCTACCAGCCTACCAATTTTTTATTAATATCGAAGTCATGATTCAACATCATCACAGTCATGGTTTAACATATGTCCCAAGATAAAAAAAAAATACTTTAAAAAATACTTTAAATGTGTAAACTTTTTGAGAAATGCTCTGGGTGCTTAGCCAAGTTGCCAATCGTTGCAATACGTAGCGTATCGTAGATTTCCCTCTGTGTCACTCTTTCATATTAGTACGACAAAGACAGTGAGCTGCCTTTCATTTACGATTGACGATTAAGCGTTAGCGATTGGCAACTTGTCTATAAGCACCCAGATAAGAATCAAATTTTGTGATCGTCGACTGTTGGGGACATTACGTGGGTACCTTATACTTCCTCGTCTGAATTTCTGGAAGACCTCAATGTCAACTTACTTGAACTTATGAAAATTCCTTATAATTTTAGGTAATTTCGAGAATGTTCAGCAATATGTAGATAGGAATGCCTATATTGTTTCCCTTTTAATACTTGATTATACAACAACTACTTAATGACATGCTTAACTTAAAAATACTTGCAGATGCCTGCATGATTTCGTTAAGGTGGAATCCACCTAAGACTGGTACCCACTCCTACAAGTGTTCTACTCCGAACGAATGCTTAAGTTTTGTGGAGAACGGCTCGGATTACGGATACTCGCTAGTTCACAGGTATTCAATTCATTGTAATATAATATGGTAACTTAACGTTACTCGTCTGTAATAATTTAGTTAGCTTTCATTTTCATACATATTTCGACTAAAATTTTACTTGATAATTGTTGCTTTCAATAAAAATGCTCAAATA
>JALPQI010005086.1:0-62328 GCA_025490895.1 Thaumatotibia leucotreta | reverse complement strand
TTTCTTACAGAGAAAACTAGACCTTATGGTCCAGCTGAAAGCTTTCAATGAAAATATTACATTTGATTACAATAACTATTAACGTCTCGTGTGCTGCAAATTTTTCTTTGTAATAATTTTTTCGTACGCACCACGGATCCACGTTCCACATCCACGTTATGTTATAGATATGAGGGCTTATAGTTGCCGATTTCTAAGAATGAACTTTTGGCAGCCATAGATTCATCATCATCATCAGCCCGTTGCAGTCCACTGCTGGACATAGCCCTCCCCCAAGGTACGCCACAGAACTCTGTCTGCTGCTTTATGCATCCATGTTTCTGCCATAGATTAATCCTTATTAATATGAGGGTAATTACTCGCCATTTTTCCGATAGTCTTAACGTCATATATGTATATAAGGCTCAAGCTGTCAAATTGGTATTCTTATTCTTAGAAATGGTACGAATTTCAGCGACTTTCCGTAGCCCGAAATTACTTTTTGTTTTTTGAGCTTCGCTATGCTAAGCGTGTACAGTTGCAATAAGAAATAACGAAGCGACCAGGATGCTCAGATCAGAACTCACAGATATTGTCGTGGCAGGCCTCTATTTTCGTGGCATTAGGACCAGGACAGCTCCCTTATATCTGATGGCGACTGTCCCTATGGCCTGAGGGAATTCAGATTGCAGTTACCTTGGCAACGACCCCGGAGGCCTCGTGGCCCATGATCATGGGCTCCTTGAGCACGAAGTGGCCGCAGGAGCCGCTCTGCCAGTAGTGCACGTCCGACCCGCAGATGCCCACGCAGTCCATGCGCAGAAGCACCTCTGGAATGGGTAATAGATGTTATACTACCTACATGTTTGTAGAAGATGCGAACAATTTTAACAAACAGTTCATAGAAATTTCCATAGTCTAGCAGTATGAGGAGCGGCCCGCAGTCTTTGTCGCACAGTCATGGCTATTAGCTCTTGAAAAAGCTCCTCATATACGGACAGAAACATGTCGAGCATTTTTCGACTTAGATAAAAACGTGAGTAACCCGTGTGAACTATACCTTTTTTATTAAATAAACAAGTAAAATAATGTTTGAATTGAACTTACCATCGTCGTTTATAGCTGGGATTGGAGTTTGTTCCTGCAAGGAAAAATAAAAGTTCAAAATGGACATTTTATTCTCAGGCGATTTTATTGCTAAATTAACCGAAAACACAAAATGATGCTAGCACTATAATACTATAAATATCTAGCCAATGAAAATAAATTGTCAATGCCCGTCTATGAATGCAGCCGAGCAATTATTTGCAAGGTCGGCGTTCCAGTTTAATAGACCTGAATAACAATTAACTCATCTTATTGCGGTATAATGGTATTCTCATCTATATTTTGACTGTATCCAGTACAGTCAACAAAAACACGATAACCACTTTTCGATTCCATTCAGTGGTTGTGTTGATTGTACTAAGTAAGTAAGTAAGTACTACAAGTATGTATACTGCATACTCCGTTATAAAATGATTTAGTCTAACCTAATAACTAAAAAAAAAAAATTACTAGCCCGATTTTGTGGTAAATATCTCCCCAAAACTATTTAATTTTAAAGTAACACCGAGACGCTCCAAAACAGAAAAAGATCGGAAAATTAAGGTAAAATCTGCAAATCATTTGATCAATTAACACTGACAAATATTATCACAATACCTTAATTCTTCGTTTACAATCTTCGATTACATTAATACAGTCTTAGTAAGTAATCATAATAATCAGGTGAAAATAGTAAATATCGACATTGATAGTAGGTAAGTTTCGATAGTAATAGCGTAGGTACTTTTAACACATAATAATAATTGGCAGTAACAGTTCTCTGAGGACGGTAAGGACTGCCCACCAACTTAGTCCAGAGTCAGGTTGTGTTGTTTTGTTATCCTTGAAATCTGCCTAACCAAAAACTAACCTAATCTAATCCACGCATTGATTCGCGGATACATCTCATTCAAATGGGTTATGTTTATGGAAGTGTATCTAAAACCACATAGTAAGATATTTCCATAAATTAGCATAGCAAGTATTTTCACTTTAGAGTTTGTGGGCGGGATATCGGGTCCCTCAACCGTCGTCCGGCTTGTCGTTGTAGTAGCCGTACTCTTCAATTGGGTTTGTTTGTAGTTTTGTACCGCATTTAAGGTGGACCACAGGGGAAGGCAGGAGTTTCAACGCTTCGATTAGGCGGTCTATTTATTCCTGGGTCGTGTTTTATAAAGTTACAATTTACAATTTCGCTGTTTGCCTCTCTTTCTAGCCAATATGTGCGTGCGTTAGAGAGGCAAACAGCGAAATTGTAAATTGTAACTTTATAAAACGCGACCCTGGTAGCTGAGGGGGTGTCAAGGCGGAAGAGATAGCATTTTGGAGCGTTATACTGTCTACCTCCCGCGGCATTAGCACGGTCATAACTAGGAGTATTTCTAGGGCACGTCACATACATATAAAGAGGGTTCTGTTTATGGAAATAGGAATCTGCTAAGAGCACATAGTCTTCTGGGGGTATTGCGGGTGGTTGGTCTAACTTATACCATCATAAGTTTAGACGCGTGGATTATTACAGTCACTATATAGAGGAAGAGAGTTGCCGGATTGGCGGAGCGCCGTTTTCTCTATCCTGAACTGAATTATGGTCATCGGCAGAACCTTGAACCTCAGTCATCAGTGCTGGTCATGAGATGGGGGCGTGAATTTGACTGTAGCGAGCGCGTTACTTACTTTCTGTACCTCTCGCTCCTTAATAGGTATGCTATAGTATAAGCGAGATGGACAGAAAATAAAATACTCAGGCCGCCATCGGCAGCTCATGGTAAACACGCTGATCTGCCACCAAGAGAAGTAATCTATGCTTTTTGTGATTGATTTAGGGGGACCCTCTACAATTTATGTAGATATCTGATCTAAGTTTATTTTGGAAAGATTTGTCGTTAATTGTGGTTTGGGGCAAAGAGTTATTGTGACAATCTAATCTAACTACTTATATGTAGATCATGTAGATGATCAAGGTTAAGTACCTATTCAAACTTTTAAATGCAGTGTTAAATGAATGAAACATTATGCAATACACATACCTATATGTGCATATGATATGAAATGACCGATAAGCTCATACCCACCGCATGGGTTCAGCGATGTTTTACGGTAGTGCCATAAACTGGTCATTTAATTAAGAACATATCTGTAGTGATGTGTACCTAAAGTAAAAATATTATACTATCTAACCAAAAATCACTAGGAAAACTATGTATGAATGTGTATTGTATGTGTATTTACATATGTGAACAGGATCATTATTTGTCTTGATAAATTATCAAAAGCAGCGACTTGTTACCGAGCTGATAAAAATACGTCGTGCTCGTAATTCATGTTAATTGATTAATTTAAATACTCGCCGCTGTAACGTTCGTGACAAGACTGACAAGTTTTAAAAAACAATTGACTATAATTATACCTACAGTGAACTTAAGTTAATATTGACATTAGTAAACAAACTATAAAACACTTTGCGGAACACACAAGGAGCGGCAATCTTGGCAAACATATCGATCGCAAGCCGGTCAACACATTTCTAATAATAACCTTTTAACCCGAGATTAACTAAAAGATATCTACGTAAGAAACTATCAAGACTATCGTCAGCAATGATCGAAAAAAAAACAAATTCTCCACAAATGTTAATGACAGATGGAATAGCTGCAAAGTTAATGAGATGATGTGTGACTTACCAATCGTAGGTCTTTGGTCTTGTATAAGACGGCGGTGAGGTTATCTTCTGACATGGCGTGTGTTTTCTGCGGCGGTCACTGCACAACTGAACTGGCGAGACGAGGAGGTGTGTCTTCATTGTCAACATGGAATCGTAACACCACATAACTGATATAATACTATGAGCTTCAGTTTGAGATACAATACCGCTGTATGAGGAATACAGAATTAATTGTTGTTGATAACGCGCAATGTATTGAAGGTGAAGGTCAGTGGTCGCAGTCAGCGGGTGGCGGACATTGCGGGGTGGTTGGTCTAAGTGATAAAATGTTAAGTTTACACACAGTTGCAAAATTATCACCACGTTTGGTAGTGCAAAAAGTCTAGTAAGTAGGGCTGTAGGGCATTAATCCTTGCGTTGAACTCACTCAAAAGTATTTAGATACCAACCAAAAAACTAGGTTACCTACCTTTTATGTAGGGGAGTTTGATCCCATCCATCCATCCGGGTCCCGGGAGTCCTGATTCTTTTAAAACAGGACATACTTTGGCTCATTCAAATCAGTATCACGAGCCAATACGATTCCAATAATAAATAAATGTCATAAAATTTCCATAAAAATGTTCGCGATGCTTATTCCAAGTTCATACATGTTCCTTTTTTATTGCAATAAAGTTTAGGTATTTTGTAGACGACTGTAAATACTTCGTACCAAAGAGCTATATTCAATATTCAATTCCTAGTATATGTATGAAGTGTTATATTATCTCTGCTAGTACAGTCAAGGGCAAAAACATGTATAAACAAATAATTCTCTCATAAATATGTTACGACGTTGTTATTACACAGAATAAGGGTCCGGTTTCACTGACGCGGAGCGGAGCGGAGCTGTGGGGGCTCGGCCAATGAGACCGTAAAGTGTTTCGAATTTTGAATTGAAAGAATGTAATTGGTCAATTTTGTACAGCTCCGTTCCGCTCCGCGTCAGTGGAGCCGCATCTTTATAATGCACTGGGACGTCTGGGACATATTTTTGGGCATTTTTTCATAAACCTGATTTTGCCTTTGACTATTTCATTTCATTTTATTTATTTGCAATCATGATTACACATTTATACAAATAGGTACAATTCTATTAGGTATTCTTCTACCCAGGTGTTTTAAAAACACAGTTACCAAACAACAATACAAGAAAACACATAAAAGGAAGAAAAATATACGTAGGTACATAATTATTATTTTCGAGCCGTCGCCCGTCGCCTATGACTCGGGCCACGCGCGGCGCCGCCAGCTGCGGCACACGTCAGTACGCACATGATACGTTTTTCTATCAATGGACATTTTTTGCGAGCGTTTCTCTCGCATTATAAATACTATGAATAGGGCAGTATGGCTTAGTGCTTTCGCCTGTTCACAAGGACGAATATTTAAAAGAAAAAATACTATGAAACTATGAATACTCGTAAGGTCTGAAATATTCGGACATCGATAAAGGCGAGTTATGTTTGCATCTCTTTACCTACAGACCTATTCATTTATTTACGCTTTACATTTCTTATTTCATTGAGGTACCTAATATAAATTACCAATCTTTTCTACTTATAGCCCACCTAACGAAAACCAAAAGTTGCCTATCGGGGGAAATAATTCGTGTATAAGCGAATTTTGGTATAGTTGTAGGGAATGGTGTTTTAAACCACGTACTAAAAGTACTGGTGGTTAGGGGTGGAGCTAACGGGGGGAGGGGGGTGTAAAGGTCCTTATTTTTAATTTTTCGTAAATAACTCGTAAACCGTGGCTTGTAGCAAAAAACGTTCTAGTACATAAGTAATCTACATAAAATTCTCTACAAAAAGGACATATGCATGTTTCCTCTGGGATCAATGTGTCATGAGATAAGAAAGCAAGAAGATGGACACTATAGAAATAAACACATTTGTTTAAGTAGGTATGGCACATACAGAATGCTCGCGGGCATTCCAAAAGATTTTAATGCTCAATTCCTGACCATATTTAGAATCTTTAATGTTAATAAAATTTCCTGGATTCGGCTTGGTTTCAGAGATAATCAACCTTTTTTTCGAAATAAGTTTTTCGACGTAACTCATCATAAAACTTCTTTTTGATTACAATGCTACCACAATGTGTTTTAATATTACCACACCTTTTGCCTGGCAATCAAAAAATGGGAATAAACTTGACGATATAACCTGTCCCTAAAAAAAAATACTAAAATAAATCATTTTAACAAATTGTTGTTATGATAAAAAGTACTGGAAATGTTAAAAAGTATGCAAAAAGTTTAAAAAAAAAAGAAAAAAAATTTTTTTTTTGTGGTATTTGACATTAGGTCTTATAATAATTTTTGTTTGTTTTGATGTCTAGAATGCATAGTTAAAATATTTTGACGATGATTATGAGAATATTTTAGGTTTAGAAGATAATTAGGATTTCATTTTTACAAAATAAGCATACAGAGCGCGCCCGGGAGCGAGCATTTCAAAATATTTTAAGTATGCATTCTACATATCAAAATAAACAAAAATGATTATGAGACCTAATGTCAAATGCCACCAAAAAAAATTTTTTTTTCTCTTTTATTTTAGACTTTTTGAGTATTTTTTGACATTTCCAGTACTTTTTATCATAACAACAACTTGTAAAAAATATTTATTTTAATAATTTTTTTAGAGACTGGTTATTTCGTCAAGTTTATTCCCATTTATTGATTGCCAGGCAAAAGGTGTGGTAATATTCAAACATATTGTGGTAGCATTGTAATCAAAAAGAAGTTTTATGACGAGTTACGTCGAAAAACTTATTTCGAAAAAAAGGTTGATTATCTCTGAAACCAAACCGAATCCAGGAAATTTTATACAACATTAAAGACTCTAAATATGGTCAGGAATTGAGCATTAAAATCTTTTGGAATGCTAGCGAGCATTCTGTATGTGCCATACCTACTTAAACAAATGTGTTTATTTCTTTAGTGTCCATCTTCGTGCTTTCTTATCTCATGACATATTGATCTCAGAGGAAACATGCGTATGTCTTTTTTGTAGAGAATTTTATGTAGTTTACTTATGTACTAGAACGTTTTTTGCTACAAGCCACGGTTTACGAGTTATTTACGAAAAATTAAAAATAAGGACCTTTACACCCCCCTCCCCCCGTTAGCTCCACTCCTAACCACCAGTACTTTTAGTATGTGGTTCAAAACGCCATTCCCTACAACTATGCCAAAATTCGCTTATACACGAGTTTTTTCCTCTGAGTTTCCTTCGTTTGGTGTACTATTAAGGGTCGGATAGATGTGGGAAATTTTACAGATTCTGTCAAATTTCCCCATTTCGCACACACGCGCACTTCACGCACACTACCTCATTTTACCGAGCGGGGTCATTGACCCTTGGTGATTTTTTTAATGAAAGCGGCCGAGTTTGTAATTTATCACTACCTCTTTTGAAAAATTACACTTGTCAAAGTACTAGATGGTAAAAAAGATAGAGAGGGATAGATTTTATAAGACTATCCTTGTCTTTTCGAGTCGTCTCAATGCAATGCAAAAGACAGATTTAATATATCGGGCTTGTAACCAATGCGTGTAATAGTACATTGTGTATCAAGGGAGGTAAGTACGGAATTACTAACGAGAGTGTTAGAAGCCCGACGCTATTAGGCGGAGGGCCTTTATGACTCGAATTAGTATTCCGCTTACCGACCGTGATGCATACAATGTTTTTTATCACACTTGCCAACCAAAAAATAAATTTTAAGACATAATATTATTAAATGACGTACTGGCATTTCTATTACTCCCTAGGGAATTTCACTTTTCTATTACTCCAGCTACGCGCGCAAGCAATGGCGCGCTTAGACAGCAAGTGTGATGAAAAATATTTTTATAGGTATATAATAGTTCTCGCACTAGTGCGGCAAAAATCTGTACTGAAAATGGATTTTCAATACAGATCAATCAATTTGTTACAGTCACCATCAGATATATCCGAGCGACCACGGCACTCAAAAATATCTGAGCATGCCAATAGAGGCCTGCTCAGATATTTATGAGTACCCTGGCCGCTCTGCTATATCAGATGGCGACTGTACAGCATCGTATTCTGATTAGGAAATAGTAAGAGAAAATAATCCGCGGAAGAACAAAATTGACTTGGTTCGAGAATATGCCTGTTTGACCAACGGTTGTAAGGCAAGCCATTAGTCCACTATAATAAAAAAAAAACTATTTTTTCTGATCGGAACACGATACTGTTGAATATAGGCCCTAAGTATTCACTACCACCAGCTTTTATGAAGCGTAGACATTCAACTCTCCCACTGCTGTTTGCGCCAAACGCACAAGAGTCCACCAACGATTGCACATGCACAGTGCCAACGACGCACATTTGCGAGTCCATACTAATTTGACATTTACAGAATTCGCTTCGGTGTAATGTTTGGTGAAGTAGTTTCCATGAAAAGCCAAACGAATGGAGTTATGCATTACATCTGTATAATTATTATGTGACTTACCAGCAGTTATCAGGTTTTAGGGAGCTTATTTTAATAAATTAAATTGCATTAATTATAAAAATAAAAATGCACATAGGAAAAACATTAAGACTTTTATTATTTATTATACACAATTACAACTTTAAATTGAAGAATTACAGTTAAAAGAAAACAGTAGATCCTAAAAAAATTATGACATTCACTAATTTAAATATTTCATGTCATAATATAGGTACTAAATTAACAATATCGAAATTTACCAACGCCAGAGGTGGGATTTGGAGCCGCACTCGGCCACTCCAGTGGTTTAAGCATCAGCCACGAAAGCTGAGGACGTTGGGTTCAAATTCCACCTCTGGCGTTGGTACGCATCGATATTTTTTCTGTGGTATATGGGATCAAATATTTAACTTTATATAGGTACATCGTAGTGTTACAACCTACTTAAAAAAATAACATTTGGTTGAGATATTATTGCAGTCTGTTTTTTTTGGCGGCATTGGAAATAAAATATGCTGCTACTCTTTCTCACCACTCTCAAACTGTGTTTTGAGTTGCCAAATATAATTTAGGAGTAAGGCCAGGCATTTTAAATTTAGAAGTAAGCACTTCCTAATGAGAAAATCCTGATCCCATAGACATCATAGCTGAAACATCTTTATGGTTTACATCCATACTATCATCGCTGAGCGTTCATCAGAACTGACATTAAATTTCTCTTGCACATTTCACACCGAAAATTGAATTTCGAGTGCAATCCCTTTCATTTTTCAGATTTAATTTTCATATAAGAAAAAATACATCCAAATTATGGGCCATGATCATTGATCTTAGCTAATTGATCCAGAAAATATTGTACATTAATTATCCGTCGCCCTGTAATTGGACTATTTACATGACTAGTACCTTTCTCTATAATAAATTCATGCTCTTCCTCTGGCAGCTCCTGGTTCCTATAATAAAAGAGTCAGATAAGTTATATTATTAGTCAGCCTTCTCCGTAGCCTACTTAGTAGTGAATGTGCTTACGATGCTGGAAGATCCGGGTTCAAATCCCAGCGAGGGCATTAAATATTTGAGTATTTATTATCAGTATTATCACAACTCGAACTTATTCGAAAAAGGGTTGATTATCTCTAATCCATGCCGAATCCAGGAAATTTCATATAACATTAAAGACTCTAACTATGGCTAGGAATACAGCATTAAAATATGTTGTAACTCGCAATGCTCGCGAGCAGCCTGTACTCGTATGTGCTGATCATACAGGGCGTCCCACGGCGATGCCACATGGAGGGAAAGTACCTTAAATATCATAGATAAGGTCAATGCGGGTAAGACCGTCTATCAGGAAAGTCCGTCCACCAACTGATTTCCGATCCTAATTGAACAGTATAAGACGCATATGACGGACTTTCCTTCAAAATAAAATATGCTGGACTTAGCCGCACTGACCTCAGCATATTTTACTGAAAGAAGATTCCTTTTACTTTTAAAACTAAATAAAACAGCATTCATTTTTTTTTTGAAAAACAATTGTATGAAAAAAAAATATCGCGAGGTCGGAGAAAAAATACCTTAATTATTGTAAATGAACATCTTACTGAAAGAAAACATTATTTCGATTTACAAAAACAAGTTGAATTGCATTTTGAATTATTTCATGGTTAAACCGGGAATCGAACCCGCTACATTCGAATCGGGAATCCAACCCGCTAATGTATGATATCACATAGCTAAAATTCATTGGCCGTGTGGTGACGGCAATAAGAATACATTTGTCACCACCCCAACTCCTCCTGCGGGTGTCGTAAGAGTCGACTAAAGGATTGAAGTGTCACTGACCATTATTTGATAAAAGATTGATGATGGGCAGCAGCGTCATCATAGTGGACACATTACTGCGATCGCCAATCCGCTTGCCCAGCGTGGCGATTATGGGCATTTGCTTCCTTATGCATCCACACGCGTAATTAAAAGGAGAGGCCTAAGTCCAGCAGTAGACTATCATAGGCTGATGATGATGATAAATTTCATAAATCCTGAACTATTACACATAGATAGTCTTCTAGAAAGGTTCAAAATGGCGTTAAAATCCAAAAACCAAAAAAAATCACATACCGACTTTTGTAGCTGTGCCTACGTTATGTACGTATGCTTACAAATATTGCAACGATTAATTGAACCAGATTTTGGTGGGCCGATTGTGGTGAGAGGGGAAGTATGCTTACTTAACTTTAAGAATTGAAAGGTATCTATAGGCCCAATTGAGCTGAAGTTTAGTATGCCTTTGGTGACAATACTACTGTATGGTGTAATAGTGCGGGTTTGATGAGGAGCTGGAGGATGATCATAATATACTGTATGATTATTATTACATCTTATTGTACTTTTGTTCGGTTCATTCTTAGAAATCGATGACTAGCAGAAAGCTGTGTCCTTACACATTGTCTGAGGCGGTTTCATTTGCCAGAGGAATTCCGTTGCCCCATTTAATGGGGTAGACTCGTTGACTGCGTTTCATTAGTAGGATCGCTTGCTCTAAAACAATAAATCGTCCATTAATTCTATAATTCATTTAAAAAATTTAATAGGACGATTTAAAGTGTCCATAATGTAGCCAAAATTACAAAAACGGAAACCAAAATGACAGACGCCATGACGAATCTATAAGATTCGTCATGGCCGTCTGTCATAGACGATTTACTCTCAAACTGTAAGTACTACTAGAATAGGAGATCTGGCTTCAGGGGTAATTCCGCCAAAAACCAAGTACATTTTTTTAGGTCATCTTCCGCGTCTTTTTAACATACTATAAGAGTAGAGAAAAATCCAAGTAGATTTTTTGTTGATCTTGAACAGAAACAGAATCGATTGGCATAAAAAAAGTTTGTCAAAAATGACAATTTTTTCGCACTTATCTATTGTTTACACACATACAGGGTTGAACTTATTTTTGGGTCAGTGAGGACAGCTACCAGATCCAGAGTAGCTACGCGAAAATGGTCTTAGAACACCTTCCTTCGATTTTAAATTAATGAAAATTGGCGTTTACAGATTTTGTAAAAAACATACAGGGTGCGAGAAAAAAAATTGTCACATTTGACAAACTTTTTTTTATACCTATCGATCTAGTTAATGCTCCAAGACCTGAATAACGCAAGCCTTCAAGTTGGACTTCATATCGACGGTGGAAAGGAGAATCCCTTTAAGCGACATTTTGGTCAAAAATGAGTTTTATATATCGACGGAACCGGCTTTTTTTTCTGCGTCGTTTAAGCCAAGTAATACTGAGATCTGACGACTTCAATGTCGCTTAAGGTATAATGAAATAATGGTCAAATTTAAAGACAGGGATGTTAAGCGACGCAATTATTGGCTAAAATTTAGACAGTGTCACTTAAGCATACACATTTATATACATAGTCGCTTAAGTTTTTTTTTTCAAGTGCTACTGTTGTCGGTTAATTGCATGTCATACAAATTACCTTGCCCTGTAAGCGACACTTTTCTGACTAAAATAATTTTATTTATAAACCGTAGGGTCGCTTAAAGGCTCGTTTCGGAGAATTCTTAGGTCAATATCAATTAAGCGACATTTATTTCAGAAGGTTCCAAGTTTATTGAAATAACGTTATTACTATTTCATAGATATGACAATTTGACAAAATACGTTCAAAGAACACAAGTCTCTAAAGCGGCCACAGAAAGTGATACGATTTTTTTTCCTAAAAATAAAACTTTAAAACGCTCTCCTAGACAATTACCAAAATGTCGCTTAACAGGTTTCTCCTTTCCACCGTCGATATGAATCGCACAAAGACTCAGGTGATGACTAACGGCACGAAACGTAGGGTCGAGGTAGACGGGCAGACGATACATTATGTCGATGAGTATATCTACTTGGGCCAGCTAGTCTCTTTCAGCAAGGAAGTTTAACGCCGTGTTCAAAATGCCTGGAAGAGCTACTGGTCCATGAAAGAGCTAATGAAGGGCGACCTTCCAATGTCACTGAAGCGCAAACTAGTCGACATGTGTATCCTGCCCGTCCTAACCTATGGTGCCCAAACATGGTCACTCACTGAAAGTCATACGTCCAAATTGAAGGTCTGGCAGCGAGCAATGGAGCGCAGCATTTTAGGTGTAACGAGGATGGATCTGGAGCACTACGCTGCGCTCCAAAACACGTATAGCTGACGTGGTGAAAATACTGCCAGGCTAAAGTGGGATTGGGCCGGCCACGTCTACCGCATGCATCCAGAAAGGTGGGTTATTACAGCCACCAAGTGGATGCCGCAAACTAGGCGGGGACGAGGCAGGCCCAGGCGGAGATGGCGGCACGACTTGGACGCCTTCACCAACAATTGGCCAGACTTGGCACCGTACCGGGAGCTGTGGAGATCTGAGGGAGAGGCATTTGCCCAGCAGTGGGACACGTCTACCGGCTAGAAAAAAAATCGATCCTGTCTATTTTCAGGATCAAAAGCTTGTATAGACCCAAAAAAAAGTTTTCGGCTAGAAAAGCCGCAAATCGAGATTTAAAATTCCCAATATTCCCATACAAATTGTATGAATGCTAAAAAATATTTTTTTCACGCTTCATTTTTTATGTCAATCGATTTCATTCGTGCCATCCAGTACCAATAGTTTCTTAGGGGTCAACTTATAGCAATGTATAAAAAAGCCAAAATTTCAAGAAAACTGTTTTTATACATTTACTATGGAAAAAAAGTGAAAGTTTAATTGCATCATCTGTCACGATAATTAGTCCTCCTATGCTAAATGACAATAATACTGTGTGGAAACATAAGCTATATTCATTATCTCGATTTGCGGCTTTTCTAGCCATTACATTTTTTTTGGAGGAGAGTGACGAATGAGGAGGTGTTAGACAAGGTTAAGGAGAAGAGGCAATTGATGGACATTATAAAGAACAGAAGAGGTAGGATGTTGGGCCATCTGATACGACATGACAATCTCATAAAATGCATAGTGGAGGGGAAGATTGAAGGAAGGCGTGGAAGAAGAAGACCAAGGAGAAATTACATTGAACAAATCAAGGAGAACGTGAAAGTCACGTCGTATCAAAACCTGAAGGAGATGGCTTGGGATCGAGGAATGTGGAGAGCATGCTTTGAGCTACACCGACAAGAGCAAAGCTCTTAAATAGGAGAGAGAGACATTTTTTTTGCTCCCATACAAGCTTTTGATCCTGAACAGAAACAGGATCGATTGGCATCAAAAAAAGTTTATCAAAAATGACAATTTTCTCGCAACCAGTATGTTTTTACCAAAATCAGTAAACGCCAATTTTCATTAATTTAAAATCGAGGAAGGTCATATAAGACCATTTTCGCGTAGCTACTCTGGACCTGGTAGCTGCTCACTGACCCAAAAATAATTTCCACCCTGTCTGTACACGGTGTACCGTCAGCATTCCGAAAGATTTTAATGCTGGATTCCTGACCATATTTAGAGTCTTTAATGTTATATAAAATGTCCTGGATTCGGCTTGGTTTCAGAGATAATCAACCTTTTTTCGAGTTTTTCGACGTAACTCGTCATTTAACTTCTTTTGGATTACAATGCTACCACAATGTGTTCTAATATTACCACACCTTTTGCCTGACAATCAAAAAATACGAATAGACTTGACGAAATAAGCTCTACCTAAAAAAAACAATTGAAATAAATAATTTAAACAAATTTTTGTTATGATAAAAAGTACTGGAAATGTTAAAAAGTATTCAAATCGGCCTAAAAAAAAAAGAAAAAAAAATTTTGACATTATTAGGTCTCATAATATTTTTTGTTTATTTTGATGTCTAGAATGCATAGTTAAAATCTTTCGCAATGCTCGCGTAACACCGTGTATATTATATACCTATAAAAAAATAATACTTATACCTGCAAATGGAAATAATAGGGGTTTATATACCTACCATTTGCGGGTTGTAACGCACATACCTTATTTTATTTCTTGGTATAGACGACGTCAGTGTTCGTTTATTTCTTTTGTTCCCCATTTGAACAAAGCTGAAAACTTAGGAAAAAAGTGTTAAAAAATCATAAGAAATCAAAAGACTTCACTCAAGAAAGGCCAACCAACCGAACGAAATAATAGTAAAGGGTCATTTCAGATGAAATCAACAAATCGGGTGTGCTGCATGGTTTCTGATTTGAATGAAAAATATTGAGGATATACTTCATGGTGGCAGAAGTGCTTAACCACCATCAGTTTTCTTTTTTATCCTTTAGTTTCCAAGTTTTGCCCTTTCAAAATTCAGAGTGGGGTCATTGAATTCGTGCTTGTGGAAAAACAGGCATAACTTTTTTTATATAAAAGGTAACGAAATAATTACTTGCCGTGTTCATCTTGTAAAATAAATATAAATGTGTCAGAGGAACTACTTGTAATAGAAAAATATAAATGAAAAATGAATATGACCTTAAACTTTTAAATGCCTATGAATGAACCTACGTACAAATATTTCTGCTTATTTGAAAATGAATTGATGTATTTGTGAACCTTATCTATCATATTGACATGCCACCAAACTGCCCGCTGGAGTGCGACGTATGATTATTTCGTTACTTCTTATAGAAAAAAATTAGGTCGGATTTTGTACAAGCAGGAATTCGACCCCACTCTTAACTTTGAATGGGCAAAACTTGGAAATTAAAAGATAATAAAATATTTTAAAAATAAAAATAAAACCGCCTTCAAAAATTCGCCCGAACTAAAAAGTTAAAAATAATTTTGGTTCCTACTTCTTAGGATTTCCTACTCAAACCTTTAAACCTTTTACCCTATTCATTGAAATAAAACATTATGGCTAGGTACCCTACAGATTTCTTAGAAGTCGGTGCCAAGCCGAATACGTTCATAGGTAGATAGAGCTTTGTAACTTACTGTCACTCCGATTACACTTTTATCAACAGAATGGTCTGCCTCAGTCATTTTCATGAAAGCATAACCGGAGTGACAGTAAGTTACAAAGCTCTATCAAATACATATAAGTACTCGCAAAGTGAACATATTTGGCTTGGCACCGACTTCTAAGAAATCTGTAGGGTACCTAGCCATAATGTTTTATTTCAATGAATAGGGTAAAAGGTTTAAAGGTTTGAGTAGGAAATCCTAAGAAGTAGGAACCAAAATTATTTTTAACTTTTTAGTTCGGGCGAATTTTTGAAGGCGGTTTTATTTTTATTTTTAAAATATTTTATTTTTTGCTTTTTAGTAGTGTAAATATAAAATCGTTATTCAGTATGCTCTAAATACTTATAATTAGAATGTACTGCACTGTAGTAGGCCATAAAACCTGAACTGGCGAACTTATATGAATACAAAAACAATTTCAAAGGTAACAGACTTAGCATGCCAATATTATTTAAAGAATCACTAACCGCTAACCGACATGTCATAACTACTAAGCAAACACTTGAATAGATCTCGAAAATGTATGACATTTGTTATATACAAAGAATGATCCTCCAACCCCTAATCGTTAAGGAGTTATTCCTTTCATCATCAGCTCACCAACATGAGACTATGACCACCTAAAGGCAAATACTCGAATAGCCTCCAAAATATATGAAATATGTTATATTTAAAGAATTATCCCCCAACTCCTAATCTCCAAGGAGTTGTACCTTACATCATCAGCTCACCAACACGAAAGGATGACCACCTAAAGGCAAATACTCAAATAGCTTCCAAAATACACGAACTATGTTATACTTAAAGAATTATCCCCCAACTCCTAATTGCTAAAGAGTTGTACCTTCCATCATCAGATCACCAACTTAAGATGTTCATGACTAGATGCAAATACTTGATTAGTCTTCGAAAATAAATGAAAAATGTCATGTGTGCCTACAACATTTGAAGAGTTCCCTCGATTTCTCCAGGATCCCATCATCAGATCTGGATTCGGTGACAATGGGACCAACTAGAAGGTATACCCTTTCAAACAAAAAAAGAATTTTTCAAATCGGTCCACGCGTCTTCGAGTAATCGGGGAACATACATAAAAAAAAAAAAAGATTTCGACGAATTGTAAACCTCCTCCTTTTTGAAGTCGGTTAAAAAAGAAAACTGGTGGTGGTTCAGCACTTCTGATACCATGAAGTATATCCTCAATTTTTTCATCCAAATTAGAAACTTTCTCCTGTTCCTCGCTATAGTGGGGGAAAAGTTAAACACGGGTGCAAACGTATTTTACTTCTCTTAAGTTAAAACACTTGCTACGCTCAGGTTTCTATTTTAAAACCACTCGCTTCGCTCGTGGTTCAACTATGGAATCCTTTCGCTTACTCGTGTTTCAATTTCATGCTCGCGGGTAAAATACAACTTTGCACTCTTGTATAACAAATAACTATTTCTTTATAGAAGATTGATGATGAGCAGCAGCAGCACAGCATCGTCACAGTGGACAAATTACTGCAATCGCCAACCCTTTTGCCCAGCTTGGCGATTATGGGCATTTACTTCCTAATGCTGCAATACGCATAGTTAACAGGATCACCTTGTATATTATTCTATCAATTTATCGGCTGGATTAATATGTACACATTTCAGTTGCAAATTTCTAATTCTAACGGTCACTCAGTTATGCTGCGGATAGACAGACAGATAGACAGACAGACAGACAGACATAGCGAAACTATAAGGGTTCCTAGTTTACTACGGAACCCTAAAATCTCGTGTCGATTTAAAACACTCCTTTCAGTCGTGTTTTATTTTATCGCCAACCATAATTTTTTTCACACTTGTATCGTAATTTCATCATCATCATCCATCATCATCATCATCATATCAGCCGAAAGACGTCCACTGCTGAACATAGGCCTCTCCCAAAGATTGCCACAATGACCGATCCTGCGTCACCCGCATCCAGCGGACCCTGGGGCAAGAAAACCTAGCGGTTAATTCCGAAAACGTTAACTTACAAAAAAAACTCTCTTTTGTAACCCGATTTTTTTTATAGACCTATTCAACAATACCCCATACTCAAGGATCGGACAAACGCCCGTCATTTTGAAAACTTAGCCCTGTTCCGTATGGTAGAGACTTCCTTATCTTATGATGTTAACATGTTTTATTAATTTAAGATATTTATTTATTTATTTATGATATTTTTTTTGTAAAACGATCAGTCGATCACCAAGTATCTATTTAGGAGATCCCAACTATTTCTTAGATACTTGTGCACACCATAATTGTTCGAAACGTCGTTACAACGCTAATAATATCCGCGATATAATTTGTTTAAATCGTTTTATTTCATGAATAACTATCGCGGTAACCGAAGAAGATACACTCATTAGATCAAAATTCAATATCAAAAATTCTAAGTTTTTTGTCATAAATTCACAATCAGGGTAAGTACCTACATAAAAGTCAGAAGGAGTTGGGATCTCCTAAATAGATGCTTTGTGATAGTGTTATTAAAAAAATCTTATAAAATAAAAAATGTTAACATCATAAGATAAGGAAGTCTCTACTGTACGGAACAGGGTTATTTTTTCGAAATGACGGGCGTTTGTCCGATCCTTGCCCATACTATAAGATTACAGCTAAATAAAAAAACATCCCGATTTTACTTATAGGGGAGGTGCCTGAATATTTTTTTTATATATTTTATTCTACCTCTTTTTCGGTGTGACTGATATGGAGGTATACCTGTACCAAATTGCAAATTTCTTATACTAACGGCCTATGAGCTAAGCTGCGGACAGACAGACGGAGAGACGGACAGACGGACATGGCGAAACTATAAGGGTTCCTCGTTTACCACGTAACCCTAAAAAGGTTGGAATTAATTTTGGGTCTATATTGGTGGCATAATTTTTTTATTTCGAAAAATTTGTCGCCTACCAACTTTACGCCGAAAAATTAATGGCCTAAATTGTTGCACATATATAGGTATTTTTTCGTGTTTTGCCGAAATTGTTGATCCTAACTTGGTTGTTCCTGAATATCGTTTGTCCTAATGATTTTCGTGTCTAATGTGTATATGTATCGAATAATAATTGTGCATAATTGTGATGGTCCTACTATTTAATGTACTAATACTAACTACTTTAAACGGACGACCTTTAAAAAAATATTTTCCTTAAACTTACCCCTCCCTTAAACCACCCAACCCTGTTGTCCAAAGAATTTTAGTCATCAGACCTAGGAACCGGTCGACGAAGCCCCGCTGCACGGGACTTCTATTTCTGATCTAAGGGATAAAAGGTACCTAACGAACCTATCCAGGTTAGAGTAGGGGAGGTACAGATTCATTATTTTCTAATACAGGGGGCTTAGCCCCCGAGCCCCCCTTGTGGGGCGCTTCGCTCCCCCGTCGCCCCTTTTTCGGGTTTACAAGAATGAGGATGGGTAAACAATTGATTAAAGATACTTAAGTATTTTAAATATATACTAAGCCTTTCTCTCCGCCTTTCCTAGAAACCTAACCATTCCAAGTCGGTTTTACCCTGGCTTATCATCATCATCATCATCATCAGCCTATGATAGTCTACTGCTGGACGTAGGCCTCTCCTATTAACTATGCGTATAGAAGCAATAGGAGGTAAATGCCCATAATCACCACGCTGGGCAAGCGGATTGGCGATCGCAGTAATGTGTCCACTATGATGACGCTGCTGCCCATCATCAATCTTTTATCAAATAATGGTCAGTGACACTTCAATCCCTTAGTCGACTCTTACGACACCCGCAGGAGGAGTTACGGTGGTGATAAATGTATTCTTACTGCCGTCACCACACAGCCTGGCTTATTACTTGAACATTATTTTAAACCATTCACCATATTGTTAAGTTAATATGCTTTTTTCAATGAAATTTCGGACATAACAATTGTAGACGCAAAGAAAATTTACTGTTTGAGCAGTAGGAAACAATGAACATTATGATTATTAAGGTAATTCGACGTTCGAGTAATCAATATTAGGATAAATATAGTGTAGGTGTTTTAAATGTGTATGCGCAAAATAAAGTAGGCTAAACGAGTAGTATGCCATTTAACACTATGCCAAACATTCTCGGCCAAAAAATTTTAGGACAATCGACGTTATGCGACACGTCAGGCACCCCTTAATTTTATCTTAAAAATATACTCTTCAGACAAAGTTTCGGTTTAAAGACATTTTTTTTGTACACTTGTTTGACGGTGAACACTGTCACCGGCGTCGAAAGTGTTAAGGGATAAATATTTAAAAAAAAACGCTGAAATCGATTTGTCTTATTTTTTATCAGCAGTTGGAATACGACGTATCAAGTCGCTATCTTTCAAATCACACTATTTCCATACAAACTTTCAACTACCTTTTAACCACTTTAGGCTTTAAATTTTATAAAATGGTTTCTCAGTTTGTATACAAATAATTATATAAGTAACCTTCAGTTAGGTAGGTCCAACTTCGAGAAAGAGGTCAATCGTCGAATCCGACTCGGTTGGGCAGCGTTCGGGAAGCTACGACACATATTTTCGTCCAATATTCCGCAGTGTTTGAAGACGAAAGTCTTTAATCAGTGTGTGTTGCCAGTGATGACATACGGTACTGAAACGTGGCCGCTTACGTGATCGGATTAAAAATGAGACCATCCGCAGCAGAACTAAACTAACCGAAATAGCTCTCCAAATCGCTAAACTGAAGTGGCAGTGGGCGGGGCACATTGCGCGTAGAACCGATGGCCGTTGGGGCGGGAAGGTTCTTGAGTGGCGGCCACGCACCGGAAGGCGTAGCGTGGGTAGGCCCCCCACAAGGTGGACTGATGACCTGGTGAAGGTCGCAGCAGTCCGCTGGATGCGGGTGGCGCAGGACCGGTCATTGTGGCAATCTTTGGGGGAGGCCTATGTTCAGCAGTGGACGTCTTTCGGCTGATATGATGATGATGATGAACCTTCTGTAAAGATGCCATCTTTCTAGCGCTAGTAATTTACACTAAATTTATTGTCTACCTTAGTCTCCTTAAACAAAATCTACACCCCTACTTAACCCTCTCAATCATGAAATTTCCCTGCACTCTGATATATTATTGCTTTTTTCGTATTTTACTTAGTAAATCTCCTACAATGTTTTAGGTCTCCAATCGTAACTTTGCATCCCCTTGTTATAAAAATACTTTTATAGGAATTATCATAGCTTTAAGTTAAACTTCAACCCAATAAAAATTGTAATCCCCTTTTAACCTTTAAGAAATGATTAAATTAAATTTCTTGTACTCTTGTAAAATACCTTATTAATACTAAAGTTTCAAGTTCCTAAATTAAAATAAATTTGGATCCCACCTTTGCACTCTTATCTTACCAGAAAAAAACAGCTTATACACGAAGTTAGACATTGTCATTCAAATTAACAATAAATTGAGTCTGTAATTGTTTACATTTATTTTTACCAATGTATAAAATGTCGAATTTACAAGAATATGTTTGTAATTTACCATTTTTGGAGTTACCTACGTCACAAAAACGTGTACGAGTATTTGCTCATGCTATAATCAAAACATAGTACCTGCCGAAAAAAAGCAACGTTATTATTAGGTACTTTGTTTGTGCAATATGCAATGCATATTCACAAACAAAGTCATTCATTCGTTCATTCATTCATTCAATGCAACACGAAAGTTACCTCTTACCTACATGTATCCTAGGTACCTACTCGTAATGTAGGCACGAGGTTAAATAAAAACATTAAAATGTATGCAAGGTACCTACGTCATTTTTGCGTTACTATTAAGAACAGGAATTCCCTCGGTTCACCAAGGAGCAGTTCATGACAGCCTTCGTTACGACGACAGCGACTGGTCTGGTGACGTGATATGATTAAATCTTGTTATCCACATTGTAATCCACACTCCTTTTTTTATACATTAGAACAACCTGTATATTAGCAGCTCCTGAGGTAATAAAAAACCGGCCAAGAGCATGTCGGCTCATGCTAGGGTTCCGTACTTTTCGGATATCTCTGAAAATATTGACTTATGAAAAAAACTTTGTTTGAAAATCTCTTATTTTTTTCAAATACCTCTTCAACGATGCACTGCACACTATAGGAATACAGCAAATAAAAAAATCATTCACACTTCACCAGGTTAGGCACCCAAATTTTTTTTTCTACTTTTTATTTTACCACTTTGTCGGCATAATTAATATTATGTATATCTGTACCAAATTGCAGATTTCTAGTACTAACGGCCACTGTGCTATGCTGTGGACAGACAGACGGACAGAGCAAAACTATAAGGGTTCCTAGTGTACTACGGAACCCTAAAAAGGTACAATAGTATGAAACCTCTTTTAAAGAGTAGCTTACATAAATACTCTACATTTATCAGTTCCCTTAATTCCTTAAGGGTTAAGGAACCTACCATCTAAACTGGTCTTTGTCCAGAACTTGCTCCATAACATACACAATCAATCAGAAATATCTGCCAAAAGTGAAACACGTGCCGTTAAGGGGTTCCGTTCTGGTCTTTATCAGCAGTTCCACCTACTCACATTAAAATGCATAAATGATAATGCTTGATGTTTAAATGATAATACAGAATCCTAAGGTTCCTAAGGAAACACCCCATCAGAACTGGTATTTGACAATACCATGACATTACACGACCATCTTCATTGCTTAAAATGCATAACCAGTTACACACATCATACAAAACACCAAAGTATTCCGAAGTTCCGTTCTAGCCTTCATCGGCAGTTCCACTTCCCTAAGTAATTACTTATGCGTGTGGATGCATTAGGAGGTAAATGTAAATCGCCACTTCAATCCCTTTTTCGACTCTTGTGACACCCGCGGGAAGAATTGGGGTGGTGACAAATGTATTCTTACTGCCGTCACCACACGGTATTTGTGTACACAACTGTAAGGATTACTTACTCACTCTTTACGTCCTGCTTAATATAGACTCTGAAACAACCAGTAATATGTCAAACGTTTATCTACCAAAAGAAACATCTCAGAAGATGAGAGAAATTGTCTCAGTTCAGTGGATAAAAATCTAAATGGTACACTATACTATAAACGACTAGTATTAAAACTCTAAATGTCATACGAATAAATTTAGAGTTTATCAGTTTTCATATTTTTATTTCAAAAATAATTTACTTTCAATATAGAATGTACTGAGAAGATGCGGCATATACTTTCTTACCAAGAAATCGTGGCCGCAGAAATCGCAGTGGCGATGAGCACAGATTTTATTCCACAAATCAACCATTAATTAAAGACTCGTATGACTTTGAATTTGTATACCTACTAATATAACAAACATATTATATCTTTCTTATTATTATTATAACTAAATCGACATTCTATCGTTTTGACTTCTAGCCGTCACATGTGTTTTCAAATGACGTATTCTATTGCCAGAGTATAGAAAATAAACTCCATTACACCAAATCGTATCCGTAAACTTTTTTCATTTTTAATCGTTTTTGCGAATGTAACTTATACGGGTTCGGTAGTATTGAGTTTTATTCAGAATCAGTTGTTATAGTTTTCTTGTGTTCCGTCATAAAAATAACAAGAAACTTAAATAAATGATGGGGTTCGAAAGAATTTCTTCGTTCTGATTTTCCCTACTTATTTAAAGATACTTTGAGAACTGGCATCCCTTGACGTGTATGTATATGATTTTATGTCATTTTCAATGTCAAAAAGAGCTGTCAACGGGAGCGATTTGGCGTGCGTCCGACCTCGAGGAGGCGCTCGCGCCATCTGAGTCAAAAGAGAATTTTGACTCGTGTCGCCATTTGTATGGAGAATATACGTAATTTTAAATTAAGGATTAAATTCCTCCGTTGTCTTTATGAGGAAAAATATGAATATGCCCTGATGCACTAATTCAGTTATCTGGCTTTTAAATTAAGATGAATATTTTATGCCCGTAAAAGAAAACTATGCATTGCGTCGTGTTCGAAAAATATGCAATTTTTTCAATTTTCGGTACATTTAGAGCCGATTTCTAGGAAATCCATGTAAATATAAAATATAATGTCAATTGGAGCCTCTGTACCGGTTCTTTCTGAATAAGCTTATGTAAGAAATGTGTTTGTAGAGTTATATTTACTTAACAAATTCTTTGTTCGAAAATAGGTCTAAAACGACAAAATCGGGAATCCGACCCTTAACTTAATAATACACTGTGCATCAAGGGAAGTGCTTTCCACGGAACTACTAACGAGAGTGTTAGAAGCCCGACGCCGTAGGCGGAGGGCTTTTAATGACTCGAGTTAGTATTCCGCTTATCGACCGTGATGCATACAATGGTTTTCACCACACTTGCCGACAAAAAAATAGTTTTAAGACAAAATATTATTAAATGTCGTACTGACATTTCTTACTCCCTAGGGAAATTCACTTTTCTATTACTCCCGCTATGCATGCAAGCAATAGCGCGCTTAGACAGGAAGTGTGATGAGAAATTTAATAGGTCATACTTACTTAGATTAATTTATTATCTTATGCCGTGAACTGGGTGGAAATGTACGATATATTATGTTATTATGTAATATTTAACATGACTGTGCAAGTAAATAAAATCTAGAGTATTCGTGAGCACTTAATAAAGTGCTCAAGCCACGTGAAAATAGGATAATAAACGCTTATCTAAGCGTTATCCGGGCGCTTGTTTACTGCCGAATCCACAAACAACCAGTCAACATGTGTCGCATCATAGTACGATTTCAATTTGTAATTAAAATTACCCCTTCTGATGATTCTTAAATAGTACATTACGATACAAGTGCGAAAAAAAAATTTGAAACGAATGTTTTAAATCGACGCCAGTTACGAATTTCCTTTTCGCACGTGTATCGTACGACGTTTTTCAGTAGGTACATACAGGTGACCGTCCTTGGTTTCGACCTGGGGGGCTACCACGATCTACTAATGCGATTCAGTTTAGGAGTTGAAACTGAATAGCGATGTGTCAGTTCCACAGTCGAAACTGAATCGCATTTAAGAGGTCATCGTAGCCCCCCTGACAAGAAATGAACCACTACTCGCATTAGCGCGTATAAAAACACCACCTGTACCTGAAAAGTATGTGGTAATACTGCTTAGGTACCCACATTTTACTTTATAAAAATCATCACATATGGTAAATTGCTAGTAACTGGCCACTCTCCAGTAACTGGATATAAAAATGAACTCTACGAGTATGTGCTTACAGTTAGAATTTATTTTAAAACGATGTGTCATGGTGAATGACATGACACATCGTTTTAAAATAAATTCTTCCTCTTTCAAAATGTATTCCAATTTTATAAGTACATAGAGTTAATTTTTTATATAAGGTGGCCAGTTACTGGAGGGTGGCCAGTTACTGGAGGGTGGCCAGTTACTAGCAATTTACCCTAGTACCTATACTTTATGCAATAATGATGTTAATTTAAGAGGAAACATTTTAAAATCAGAGATTTTAAAATTCTTTGCCCCCACAAACTCTTGCGTGGTTTTTAAGTACCTATAGGTATAGTTTTTTATTATTATAAGTTTGTAGCGCCAAGGTGGTGGCAAAACGATACTGTCTTTTAGCTAGTTTGAAAAACAACAGTGTTTATTAAATCGGAATAATTTAAATGACGTAGTTTATTCACATTTTATTTGATCGCGAGATTTAATTACACAACACAACGCAATGTCATGACAATCAGATGATAACGTAGAGGCAAAGCGGTATTTTCCAGTGCGTATCTATTATATCGAATACGTGTACTAAGTATTCTTAATCGCTTAATATTTAGAGTTGATGAGTCGAACTGGGTGATTCTTAAAAAAAGTTCAGCAATAGAAAATAAAAAAGTTTTTTTTCTTTACTGTTTTTCGCAATGTACATTGAAAGTATATACCAAAAGCATATTTTTGATGAATGTGGACAAGCTTAATACCATTGGAAAAGGCAAAAAAAAATTGCATGTAAACACGGTTGTGACAATGTATGACACGGACGTGACATATTTGCAATAAATGTTATGATTGATGTGTTTAAATTCGTAATATCATAATTTATTATGATTAATCAATAAAATATACCAAAAGCATATTCTTGTTGAATCTGGATAAGCTTAATACCATTGGAAAAGGCAAAAAAACCATGTAAACACGGTTGTGACAATGTATGACACGGACGTGACTTTTTCCAATAATAGTTAAAATGGATGTTATTAAATTCGTAATATCATAATTTATTATGGTTAAGCAATAAAATAAAGCAACAAAATGGTTTCATTAACAGTATTTATTTGTATTGTTCTTCAAAACAGTAAATAATTATTTAGATATCCCTTTTACAAGGGTCGTCTGAAAAGTTTCTGGTCTGACAATGGGGATTAACTTTTTAAAAAACCTCCTTGGTACTACAATCTTACTTTTTTCTGATGTTAAATGTCAAAATTAGCGCCATTGTATCGATAAGTTTTTTTATAATTGCTGATTTCCTGAAACAATACCTACAACATTTCTAATATGCCAGATACAAATATTGGCTCGGTGGACAGACATTTTCAAGAACGAAGGGGTAATTGGGGCCTATTTTGAAGAGCAAGACGGCAACTACTACTTGGCCTTGTTAAAATCATGGGAGCATCGTAGGGACAATTGTATAGCCTTACAAGAGTTACAAGGAGACTATGTTGAAAAGTAAATAAAAAATATAACACAAAACGACTTGTTTCTACGTCAGGCCAGAAACTTTTCAAATCCATGGGAAAATGGACATAATAAAAATGCTCAATAAATAGTGTATACTAAATATTCTAAATCATCTATAATAACAGTTTAAATCCGTAGATTATCTAAATGAAACGAAAATGTCACGACCACGTGTTATATATGTCACAACCACGTACTCAATAAGCCCATGGCCGTGACGTTTTTTTCATATCGTGGTTGTGACAATTTGAGACGTGTTCGATATAACCTAAAAGCTAGCCATGATCTCACAAATCTTAATTAATTATCAGGAACTACACTGTGTGAGGTAGATGTTATGTTTCAAACAATAGTGTGACATTGTTATTTACGTTTAAAAGCCAAACACGGCGTTGACGTGTTAAGGTTGTCCCTTTTTATAAAAAAATACGGAAAAATTTTTCTTGAGACACACACAACGTTCAGTTATTTGCAAATATGACAACAACACAATGTTGCTGTTCTAAAAAAACATAAAAAGGGTTGCCAATATTAAAGACACTTTTTTACAGAGATCCGTATTTTTATAGTAACGTACACGGTCGTGACACAAAAACTACTCACACATTTTATTCTGATGTAAATCATAAATAGTAATGGTTATTAAGATTTCTATAGTATTATCTTATAAATCAAACATTAACCTTGCATAAATGCTGTAATATTTTGCGTGAGAATTTGACAATTCACCAGAAAAAAATATTATATTTTCGAATTCGGCAATCTCACACAACACGGTCCGTGACATTTTGGGGTTAGCAATTTTTTTTTATAGCTGGCTAATAACTTTATGGCAAAAATAATGCTCTGACATGATATTAGTGGTAATTTACTACGTGAATTAATACACACTTTATATATTTTCCCACAAAATATATTCGATTCTTACATATCACAGAAAAAAATGTAAGAATAAGAATCACCCAACTAACCTTAAATAAGTGTACTAAGTATCCACTTGACATCCCCTATGCCACATAGCGTCGTTGGGGATAGTGCAATACTGCGTAACTACCAAAACAGATATCTAGAGTTCAAATATCAAACAATTGACACTCAAATTAAGCCTAATTGAATTTGCTAGTTACGAGGTATTGCACTATCCCCGACGATAGGTACACCGTGGGTTGTTTACCCGACCGATTTATACAGTGTATTCTTGACCACATTTAGAAACTAATGTCATATATTTTTTTCTGTTTAAATATAGCCTAGTTTCAGAGTTATTACCAATTGAAATAAAAAATTGTAGTTGTTACTCAGTCCAAAAGGTTTTTTTAACGGCGTTGGCGCCATTACGCAGAATAGTCTCACTAACCTCATTAATAGATTTCAAAAACTGAGAAATAAACCCTTTAAAAAATGAGGTTTTTGTAAAAAAATAATGTTAACACTCATGTTAAGTGCCAGTTTAATGAAAAACATTTACTTTTTATGTTAAAATACATCAAAAATAGTAAAAAAAAAATATTGCTTGCCATAAATGACTAAACTCCTATAATATTTTTTGTTTGTTTTTACATCAAAAATACGTGGTTATAAGAGCCCACGGTGTACCTACACCCACCTACTGCGATATCCTCCCTAGTGGGGGCATGTGGAATGTGCATATTGTGCATAGGCTGCAATCCTAGTTAGGTAGGTACGTACTGAAGCGAAAGGCCTAGAAAGTTGAAGTTACATAGATATTTAGGTACTTTTTAAGTAGTAGTAGGAGATAGGGGGCATTTGGGTGGTTAGAACAATTCATACATTTTTCACTTGCGGATTGCTGTATCTACACATTGGGTGCAAATAAAGATCTCTATCTCTCTTGCACTAATAAGCGAGTACGAACATAAATATATTTCCGATGATAATCCGATATTACTTTGACACGACTTTAAAAAGTCTACTTGGTAACACTTCATATCGTTCGCCCTGTACAGTGAAGAAACACATCGTGAAGAAAGAGAAACCTGCATACAACTGCGAAGAAATTCAAGGGTGTATGTGAAGTCCCCAACAACTAAGTTTGGTATCAAGATGCGCAAAAAATGGCCAGAATACAACAACAACAATGTTAAATTGTAGGATACGAAGGAATTAACGAGGGACATGATATAGGTAAGGAAGATGTTGCTACGAGTAGATACATCGATGTCAATTAATGATTCTGATGACGATAAGACAGCAACCTTGTTTACCATAAGGACGAAATTTCACTGTCTCTTTATACGACTTTCTGTTTAAGCGTCCTTACGGTAAACGTGGGACCTTTTATGGAGGTTTCTTGACAGAGTTGACAGTTTGCTCCTCCAAAACTGAAGTAAGTACAGTCACCACATGGGAATGTTGAGCCACTTGGCAATGGATGCAATTTGGTCGTGTAATATTATGGATTCGGTATTTTTCGTTAGTAGGCACGATCGCTACATGACCGATGTTCCCCGATGATATGTCAGTTAAATACGAATCTTTGTTGTGTCAAAATTTCAGTATGTCAAAACTAGTTGAAATAATAAAAATTTCTTCGTCTACGAGAATTAAGGATTAGTCATCGGCCATTGTTAGGCGCTAGATGTCGTTGTTCGTAGAGGAAACTGGATAACGACAGTTTTTCATAGATTTGTCTAAAACCGTTTAGTAACTTATCTGCGTTTTCTTAAAATCGGATGCCATGATTTATCTGACATTAATAGGCGAGGTATTTTTTCAATACAAGATATTTATATAAATATTATAGCCACTCACTCGCTTTGATTTTTGCGATAGACTCTATGTCTATGTAAAATAAGAGTGATGACATGTAACAAAAGTTACATGAAGCAAGTGAGTGGATAGGCATCTTATCGAGCAATTTTAAATTATTTTTTTCATTGACAGAGACAAATGATATTGCTGTCTTTATTATCATTCGTCACAGCTCAGTTGACGTTAGTTGAAAACTTATGTAACCTTTGTAGAAATATGGTAGGTAACCTTTGTCAATCTACCTATAATCTTATAATCTGTCAGTAGCTATAAAAATGTTTAATAGAGACTTGATAGTTACTGACTGAAATTCTAACTTTGAAAAAATACCTGTCAGTGACAGCCGTTAAAAGGAAAGTGAACGAAATTACAATCAGGGTCGCGTTTTATAAAGTTACAATTTCGCTGTTTGCCTCTCTTTCTAGCCAATATGTGCGTGCGTTAGAGAGGCAAACAGCGAAATTGTAAATTGTAGCTTTATAAAACGCGACCCAGGGCTCTGAAGTTAGATTGACGTCTCCATGACTAAAGCGGATGTTATAACGTAACTATAGTAACGCCAGCTTCCGGAAAATAGCGATCAATCCTTGGTTAAACATTTTTGTTATTACGTAACCATGGTAATGTCACCTTCTGAAGAAAACGCGAGCGGTCATTGGCTAACCGTACCAACGCCCGGTACGCCCGCCCCATTGGTCAGCAGAGTTCGGCCGAAGTCGTGATACCAGCCTCATAAGAGTTCTGAACCCGATTTGTATTATTCGACCAAGTTGCGAACAGTGGCAAGTGGCTCAACAATCCCGTGTGGTGACTGTACCTAATTGTAACAAAATGTTGGTAATTTAATGTTAGGAAAGTATATTGTATCGATGTTTTTTTTTACTTTATCCTTTAATTAAGATCTTATGCGTAAGTAACGCGTAATCGTTTCTGATCTCAATGTCACATTTACATTGCTATTAGTCCGGAATATTCTAGGGATTTTTGAGCTGTCATACCGAGTTCTCATTTTTCTTACTTTTTATATGATATCGCAATTTGTACTTAGATCGCATAAAATGGATAGGTACCTAGTTAAGTTCACACAGTAAATTTCTTGGCTATTCATTATACCTTAACACGAATGTTCGCAAAGATCGAGATGTCATTATTACATGTAAGTCTCTAATCGGGATTATCGATATACACGACAAACAAATTATGTCATGTCACGGTATACCTATTTGAGTCTTAGAAATGATCTAGGAAGCCAAACCTACAGCGTAATCGAGATTCTTAGCCGAGGGCCTGTTTCACTATCCCCGAATAAAATATATCAGTAGATGATAGTTGTAGTTACCTACTTTTCTTTTATATTATATGCCTGGGGAAAAGGATAGTGATAATTTTATCTGACGAATATATTCATCCGAGAATAAACAAAAAGGCCGTGTAATTTAATATTTAAATTTAATTAAGGTAAAATTCGAACTGTCATAAGTTGGGTGTGAATCGATTTTTTTCGAAGAATTCTACGAAGCTTGACCATATTTCTGTTTTATTTATTTTTTTTTTGGTTTTTTATTGGTTTAAACTTTAAATTGGTGCCTTTAACTTAAACGAGTATTTATTGTAGGAGTATTAATAGAAAATATTGTCCAACAACGAATAAATTGATATCTAGCCAACTTCGCCAACTTTCCACCAAGTAGGACCAGGGTGCTTAGAAAGACAAGTTGCTAATCGCTAACGCTTAATTGTCAATCGTAAACGAAAGTCAGCACTATCGATTGTCGCACTAATATGAAAGAGTGACAGAGAGGGAAAACTACGATACGCTACTAAGTTGTAGCGATTTGCATCTTTTGGCTCAGAAGCACACAGGGGCCTATTAATGGCGTAATAAACGCTCGAGCACATAGCCATCCTCATCCCTAACAACTATACAGCTGCAGTGGGGCGCCGAGTGCGCCGCCCTAGAGACCTCCTTACTATTCCATATCACATCCGCACTCATCAAACTTCCAACGCACCCACCCACAGAGCTACATAACGAATTAATAACTTTTTAGCTATGATTCAAAATGCCGACATTATTTCTGATAGATGGACACAACTTAGACGAAAAATTAACCATTATCTTAATACCTGCTACTGTACCCTATAATTTTTCCTTTTCATTATTTTGACATAAAATGTTATGACTACTACGTAGAATTATGTTAAGGTGGGTCCACACTTATGACATTTTGCCGAACATTATTCCGTGACCGTAACAGTAACACGTGTCAGTACCGTTAATGTGGACGTATTTTGTACGCGAACAATTTGTTACAAGTTGCAGTACGGCACAATCCATTCCGAACACTCAAAGAACTGTTTTGACACAGACCCTGTATGACCAGTCTGCAGGACAATGTATGGAGTTACGATCTACTAACCGGGCCTAGTGTGGACGCTGGTCTGTGTACTGTCACGCATCGAAGTCACGTGTTACGGGCCGATCCATCTCGAGTCGGTTTTCTTCAAAGCATGTTCGCTATTTTCCCCGACCTGTGACGTGACCACGACACGTCCACATTTGCATTTATGACACGCGTACAAGTACGCCAGATGACACAGACACAGCCATGGGCTAGGAATGGATCACGTCGTGACCTGTCCGGCGGTACGTCCCCCGCCCGCACCTCGCCGCCGCCTCGGTAGTCCATCATTGCACATAGAATGCACGCATAAGTATAAACATCGTTTTTGTTTTTGTTTACTTAATTTTGTTTAGCGGCATTTAATTGACAACCAACGACCGACTCTTGTACCGATGTCATGCCACGCAGCCTGGTTCGCCAACGTGCGTCTACACTTGTGACATTTCATCGTACACGGTGTGTAACCGTGTCAGCACTATCACGGAGCGTCCACATTGAGCGTAACATGTTCTGTTGCAATGTCACGTAGTCCGGTCCGTCGTATTGTTACAAGTGTGGACCCACCTTTAGCTTATCGATAATTCCACATGTTATGTCTTGGCGTAAGCTGTTTTTTACATGGTTGTTGTTGATTATAAAGAATAAAGTACCTAATATTACAAACGGAAGTCTCTTTTCTATTTATCTCACTAGAAAGATATTTCCCATTGTAATATGAGTTATAATTTATTGTGCAATGCACCCAGAACAGATAAAGCGGTCACGGGTCACTCACGCCTACAAGTTTATCATCTCTTGGTACCAAACTGTTTTTTCTATGATGAAATACCATGACCGTTTTGCAGAATATTCTTTATTTTGTAATTGGAAATGGAAATGGATTTAATTTAAGTAACTTTTTATTAATTGTATTGTATTGTGTTGCAGTGCCCTACAGCGTTTCATAGCTGAGCAAGTAAAATGTATCATCATGTACTACATGTGAAATCAATACATATACTGAATAAGTACTGAAAAGTGTATTTTGGGAGGAATATGTTAACATGGGAGTTTCTTATGAGAAGAGGTGACTTTGAAATTAGAGTTTATTGACTAATAACTTAGTACGTTTTGGGATTAGTGCATTCTGTGACGGAAAGAAGTAATCATACCCCCGACAAGCACAAGTGGCACAGGCCTACTACCGCGAAAATGGAAATTCGTAAATTTCGAGGATTTTTCTTTGTCGCTCCAACGAAGGCGTCATTAGAGTGAGAGAGAATAATCCTCGAAATTTGCGGATTTCGAAGTTCGCGGTACGGCCGCAGGGGCAAGGCATAGTTTTTACTGACGGCATGGATCGATAGTGGTGTTTACCATGATCATAGCGTTACGCAAATAAAAATCCCATTGTGATGACTGATAATACTATGTACTCACTACTACAATATCGAAATGTCATATAGGTAGGTACGTGACATAATATGTACACCTAAATGTAAACAGCCATATCATATAATCAACCTAATCTAAATCACCATGTGATCTGATATAATGCGTCATTAAAAAGTTATCAAAAATTCATTAGGTATAAAATTGACCTTCATGAGCACCACTTTATGTTTTTAAAGTATCAAATATTTATTTGATCAAATATCCATCCATAGAACGTTCCCAAGTAAACAGATGCAGATGTAATGCCTAATCTTTTACCTTCAAACGTGCGAATTTATCTTTCTATCGCAATTAATTTCAGTGCAATAAACACTGAAGCTCATTGTGACAGCAATATGATTTAGAACATTTCTGTAAAAATACGAAGGCAAAGGATTATGCGTTACATCTCTAAAAGCACTTTCACAAAGTTTTTGAAAAAAAAAACAAAGATAAGTAAAATATAAAAGTCATTTTTTTTTAAGTATTATTTGCAGAATAAGGGATATAATGATGTTGTGCCAAGGCAGTGAGTGGTAGCAGTGAGACAGACTCAGACTCCATATCTCTCTATTAAAATCGAGGACCTAACGCAGTTTTACCTAAACATCTGCATGGCTTTAGAACAGAAGTTCCTACAACTTTGGTTGACGGCAATCACATCCAACATAGACGTGTGCGCCGCGCCGGCGTCACGCCGCCGCCGACCTTTTTTGCCACGCCGCCGCCGCCGACTAATGGTCGGCGTGAAATCGGCGTGGCCTTGACTGAATAACAAAGTTATTATTTGTTATGGGCTAAATACTACACACAAAGCTTTGTATTTGCTTTATGTATTTATACAATGGTCTTATGAGGAATTTACTGTCAACCTATTAGTTACTTTCGAGTGTCATCAATCATTACACGTAGGTTCTTAGGCTCGACAACTTCCAGCCTCCTGAACAAGCCGGTTTCGGTTTCTAGAAAAGGTTTAGCACCGTAAATCACATACACAAGCAACGTCAGGATATACAAAAGATCGAGAGGTATAACTTGCCCCTCAGGTTAGCGTTCGTATTCATATGATGCTTCAATATGAAGCTTTTGAATTGATCGAGACTTGGGCTGTACTACCAATATTTTCAGCAGTACCAAGTAGACTACTCCTACTTGGGTCGATAATCCAATTCTAGGCTATGTGACTTATCAACTCATCAATTTCTCTTTCACGATCTTCCACCAACCACTCCAATTTTCCGCAGCGTAGATCGCTTCAGCAACCCGAAAGTTTAGTGAGGTGCGGATCTGGTCTCTCCAGTGCATGGGGCTCCTTCCTCTCGGCCTTTTTTCCAATCTTTCTTGTGACAATACATTTTTGGAGGTCTTCCCCAGGTTTGCGGGCTATGTGTCCAAAGAACAACCAACCAAAATACTGTAGAACAAGTAAGCCATTACTTATATTGCAGTGTGCAGGGGGGTTACCATGTCAGTTTAGGTTCGGCTAGCCAATTTTTGACAGTTATTCTATGCAACTGACACACCTCGATTCAGTTTAGGTCGTCAAGACCGCTATTCGAAATCCAGACTAATGCAGCGACGATTAAGACATGGAGATGTCTTGTGTCCAAAACTGTTTACAGTTGCTTTGGAAGATGTTTTCAAGATTTTGGACTGGACTGAGATGGGCTTGTCATCAACAACACTGGCGAATATATCACTCACCTTCGGTTTGCCGACTATATAGTTATTATGGCTGAAACCATGGAGAACCACCAAATGAGTACGAGTGAGGCGAGCTGGCACGCCTCTGTGAATCCCTAATGGAGTTCGGCTTTCGGCCTTTGCAAGGGATCGAAACGAATCGGAGGCCATTTTGTAGCGTGGGAGCGCTAGGCTCTGGCAGCTCGGCCTTCAACCTTGTCACCTGGCACGCCTCTGTGGAACGCTCCAGGCCTTCAGCCTTACGCGAAACTGGGCCTTTGCGACCTATTTAGATACAGAGACGTGTTTGCGCGCCTCTGCGTGAGTTCTGTCTGCGGCCTTTGCTGGCGTTAAGACAGTTGGGAAGCGTATCTGAAATCATGACACTCCGGGCTTTCGACCTTCGCGGGCTTGACGCCTCGCCATCGGGTCTTTGGTTCTTAACCTTCAGGTTCAGCTTATTTAGATGCCTTATTGTGATTAAAAACGTTAAAAGTGTAACACATATGGAGAATTTTGTAGTTGTAAAACATGGTTACAATTTTTTTGCATATTCAAATGTAATTAAAATGTAGACTGAACAACTTTTATTTCAGCGTTAACTCTTAAATAATGCCAAACACTATAACTTAATGAAAATAAAACAAGTCTGAGTAAAAGCATTCTTGTATTTGCAAGATCCGTATTATCCGAAGTAGGTATCCGGATCGGCTGATTTTCGATATCCGCATTATTTGGATCCTGAAAATCGACGGATGTCGTAAACCCTAATTGAGACTTGAGAGCCACAGAACAACTGGAAGGACCAACGTAGCTCAAAAAAATCACTGAACTGAAGTGGCAGTGGGCTGGACAAACATTTTTCGAAACACTACCGGTGGGGCAAGTGATTTCTTAGTTGCAAGCTTATATTGATCGACGCAGCGTAGAATGCCTCCCAATATGACGGGCCGATCACCTGGTAAAGATAGGTGGAATCCGATGCTATGATAGGGGATTTGGGAGACCTAATACGAATAGGGCTAGTCCAATCCAAACCCAGTTATTGTTGAAAATATTATGTTAATGTTAGAACATGGTGGGAAGAGAAAACTGATATGTGTTGACTGATCAGATGTTGGATAAGGTGGTCAGTAGTGGTGTTTAATGAACATTTATATTCTATTTATCTAACTATGACAAATTATACTATCGCATTCTGCTTTTTTATTCATGTGACCTTGACGCCGATTTCACGCCGCCGCCGCCGACTTTTCAGCAAACGCCGCCGCCGATCATTTTTAGATCGGCGCACACGTCTAATCCAACAATACTTACAATGTATTGGAGACCAGGGATACTTCTTATGCTTCTTCCACTTGTGACGTCACGCGCCACCGTAGCACCAACCCACCTCTTCCTCAGCCGCGTGGGCCCGTGCGCCGACGCACCCAAGATGTCCGTCCGGGTCTCGGAGCTGAGCATCATGCGGCGGTTCTACGACTTCATGCTGTCCGGACATCTTAATATAACTGGGAACTTCAGCGATGGATGGGATATCAAGGTGACTTGTTTATGAAATAAAACTATGAAAACGGATAAACTCGCGTACGTATATTCTAATTTTAACTTAATTCCGACGTTTCGAACACTTTACAGGGTTCGTGGTCTGCGGATGACTGTTAGTTTATCCATTTTCATAGTTTTATTTCATGCGTAATCCTCGCGGTCATCATCATCATCATCATCATATCAGCCGAAAGACGTCCACTGCTGAACATAGGCCTCCCCCAAAGATTGCCACAATGACCGGTCCTGCGCCACCCGCATCCAGCGGACTCCTGCGACCTTCACCAGGTCATCGGTCCACCTTGTGGGGGGCCTACCCACGCTACGCCTTCCGGTACGTGGCCGCCACTCAAGAACCTTCCCGCCCCAACGGCCATCGGTTCTACGCGCAATGTGCCCCGCCCACTGCCACTTCAGTTTAGCGATTCGGAGAGCTATTTCGGTTACTTTGGTTCTGCTGCGGATGGTCTCATTTTTAATCCGATCACGCAGAGAGACTCCTAGCATAGCCCTCTCCATTGCCCTTTGGGTGACTTTGAGCCTTCTTATGAGACCCATTGTAAGCGGCCACGTTTCAGTACCGTATGTCATCACTGGCAACACACACTGATTAAAGACTTTCGTCTTCAAACACTGCGGAATATTGGACGAAAATATGTGTCGTAGCTTCCCGAACGCTGCCCAACCGAGTCGGATTCGACGATTGACCTCTTTCTCGAAGTTGGACCTACCTAACTGAATAGTTTGCCCTAGGTATATATATTCGTCTACAACTTCGAGTGTAAAGTCTCCGATTATTACGGGAGTTGGTGCTACATGGGAATTCGACATGATTTTCGTCTTATCCATGTTCATCCTAAGACCAACTCGCTCGGAGGCTTTACTGAGGTCAACGAGCATAGTACTTAAGTCCTCCAAGGTCTTAGCCAAGACTACTATATCGTCAGCGAATCGAAGGTGAGTGAGGCACTCGCCGTTTATGTTGATACCCAGCCTTCTCCAGTCCAGAGTCTTAAAGACATCCTCCAGTGCAGCGGTAAACAGCTTAGGGGAGATGACATCTCCTTGCCTAACTCCCCGCTGCAGCAGAATAGGCTTCGAGCTCTGGTCTTGGAGTCGGACTGACATTGTGGCGCTCTCGTATAAACACTTCAACACCTCGATATAGCGGTAGTCGACTTGGCACCGTTGGAGAGACTGTAGTACTGCCCATGTTTCGATCGAATCGAAGGCTTTCTCGTAGTCCACAAACGCTAAACAGAGGGGCAGGTTATATTCTTCGGTCTTCTGTATAACCTGGCGAAGCGTATGGATGTGGTGTACGGTACTAAAGCCTCTTCGGAAACCGGCTTGTTCGGGAGGCTGGAAGTCATCAAGCCTGCGTGCAAGACGATTCGTAATGACTCTTGAAAACAGCTTATAGACATGGCTCAGAAGTGAGATGGGTCGGTAGTTCTTCAATAAAGAGTTGTCACCTTTTTTGAAGAACAGTACCACCACACCTCTGTTCCATGCCTTTGGCGTTCTCCCTTCCAGTAAGACGGAATTGAACAACTTCTGAAGGGCCGTAAGGATCGGTTTACCACCCGCCTTCAGAAGCTCAGCTGTAATTCCGTCCTCCCCTGGCGCCTTGTTATTTTTGAGCTGTTCAAGAGCCATTCTAATCTCGTACAGGCTGATGTCCGGGATGTCTTCTGTATAGTGTCGGGTCAGTCTAGCTCTGAGGTCTTCCGCTAGATCAACTTCGGGTCTGCTAGTTGACGTGTACAGCTGTCCATAAAAACCCTCTATCTCACTCAGCAGCTCAGATCTGGATGTGACGATTCTACCATCCTCAGCCTCGCGGTAACCGAAGAAAATATTGTGACTTATTTAGTTCTCGTCTTTCGTGGGTGACATAGGGCGAACTTGTTGCAAATTACATGTACTGCTTAGTTAATTCTGGCGTCGATGTTCTTGAGAAGAGAAAAAGGTTCTTGCGGGTTCTAAATATTAAAAAGTCGGTAAATAACGACTTATTGATAGCTGAAAATTAAATTCTACCCATAAAATAAAGTCCCTCATTACAGTCATTACCTAGAGTACCCTACCGTAGAGCTGACTCTTACGTTCCTAACGCGTGTAAGTTGATTATCCCAATGATATTAATATTGCGATCTATAGTATTCAGGATATTCTAGTATTTTTAGGCTACGTGTTTTTATTACCTCTAATAATAAAATGTATCGATAGAAGTGAGCAATAAGGACTGTGCGACACATACTACCTTAAAAATCATTAACCCTCTAACCACTTCGTCATTCTAGGCCACGATGCTGAAATGCCCTGATATCCGCAACACCGACACTTGCGACCACTACCGGTCGTTCACCATCGTGTCAGGCGGCTGCACCGGAGAGGGTGTACCCGGCTTCGACCTCTACAGCATGTTCTTCCACTATTTGAGCCCTAGGTGAGTACCTACCTACGGGCGTACCAGAGTATAATAATTAATAACTATCGTACAGTATGGACACAACCTGCCTCCCACCAAAAGTGCGATCGAGGCTTACCTGGGTCGGGAGGCAGTCTATAATGTACGTTAGTACTATTTATTATAGTGTGATCAATATTTACCCGCCCAAATGTCATTGCAAGTATTGCAACCAGTGATTTACGAACTCGTATGTGAAGGCTGGGTCAGCAGGAGGGTCAACATATGTTTCCACTACACGTGACCCTAGACAAGTATACCAACATATATTCCAATAACATTACCATTACTGTCGAGCGACAACAGTTACCGATCATTCTAAATCGTCGAACCGACGGGAGAATAAGTTAACCCTAGTGAACAATTTTAGGTAGTCCTCAATCGGGAAGTAATACCAAACATCAGTCACTGAATTCTTCAACTGTCAAGCACTTCAAAAGCGCTTGTTCAATCATATCCCGATTCCATATCTTAAAGCTCATTGACATTGAATTTGATTCCAGAATGCAATGTCCAATAAAACCGGGACAGTATCGCATTGAAAACTACCCGTTCTTCACAGAGGACAACTACCTGGCAGTAGCGGAGGCCAAGATCTCGACGAGCGTGTTCGGATACACGGTGCGACTAGATGGTTACAGCGACTCGGAGCAGGTGAGAGTATACACGGGTTATTCGCACCAGTTTCCACCCATCTGACACCAGGGCATTTCTCAGAGCGTAAACGGACATCTCATTCATCTGGTCACGTTTTTTTCGAAGGGGCTGCATGATATGAGGTTGATTTTGGTTGTCTTATAGAGAAACGGGTGCTGTATCTGACGACCGAAAATGGTACCAAAAGATGCAGCCACTTCCATAAAAATGTGACCAGATGAATGAGATGTCCGTTTACGCTCTGAGAAATACCCACCAGTGGTAATAACGGAGAATATTTTTCCTCTAATGTATTTGGAGGTAATTACAGGAAAAAAGAAATCCCAGAACCTTTTATCTCGTATACATACAGTTGACTGACCAGTTTTACGCCTTCATCATCAGCCTATGATAGTCCACTGCTGGACGTAGGCCTCTCCTATTAACTATGCGTATAGACGCATTAGGAGGTAAATGCCCATAATCGCCACGCTGCGCGAGCGGATTGGCGATCGCAGTAATATGTCCACAATGATGACGCTGCTGCCCATCATCAATCTTTTATCAAATAATGGTCAGTGACACTTCAACTTTTATTTGGTGGTAATTACTGGAAAAAAAGAAATCCCAGAACTTTTAATCTCGTATACATACAATACAGTTGACTGACCAGTTTTACGCCTTAGAGTCTCCATCGACGTGGATTTGGGCAAATCCATGTATGAGAAACCTTTATTACTACGCAATAAGAGCGATAAAGAAACAACTCGGACGACACCGATCGATGATGATAAGGCGCACACCACTGTGTCCACTATGATGACGCTGCTGCCCATCATCAATCTTCTATCAGAGAATAGTCAGTGACACTTCAACCCCTTAGTCGATTATTACGACACCCGCGGGTCAGCTCTTACGACACTTGCGGTTGTGACAAATGTATTCTTACTGCCGTCACGACACGGCAAAGGATGACGATGTGATAAGGCGCGATTTGCCTTAAAAATGCGAAAGTGTCTATAGGTTTTGGGGAGACCCTTATGCGGTATGCGTTAAGGACACGGGTGTCCAGTGACCTTTGTACTATAGGAATATCTTCAAGAGGAGAACTACTTGACAGTGACAGTGATCAAATTTTTCAGGTTAATCCCACCTGTTAGGCATGAGTGCTAGAGGCCCTAGTCCAGGTGAATTAAAGCTTGGAAACATTATTGTACCTCCCGTGACACACACAATGTTTTTCATCACATCTGTGAGGCAAAAAAAGAAACTAAAACTGCAACCATATATAACATGGACGTCTAACGCCAGCTCAAAAATGCCCCCAAATAGTACGGTCAAATCGTATATTAAACTCGCAAAACATGTAGTAAAGCTGCATTTTTGGTATGTTATTTAGACAACATAGGGCAGTATAAAACCACATTTTGCAAGCAAAAAAAAGTTGTGCTACCTGCGTTATACGTGAAAAACTGTGAAATTTACTGTCTATTTTCAGTTTCTGATTTTTATAAAAAAAGCCTTACGTTTTTTGACAATATGTATCAGGTAACGTTTAAAGATGAATGAATTTGTAACAAGATGAGATAACATGCATTACCGTAGGTCTTATAGTTTCAGAGATTCGAGACTTCAAATAGTACCCTGTTTTGTAAACTAGATAAAATGTTGAGTTTTGCTAACGTTTTTGGTTTAATATCGCCTTACTTAATTATGCTACGAAAAACATGAAATAATTATCTTATAGCGCAATTAATATTCTTTCATTTAAGGGTAAAATCAGGTCAGTAAACTTTGTAATTGAAAATAAAAACGCGTAATTCAAAAGGCAGTAGGCCCGCTATCTAAGTTTTTCATACAAATCGCAAGTCGTGTTGCAAAGCTGCAATTTTAGTATATTATAAATGTGCTATAAGGACGTACAAAAATGCATATTACAAGAAAAACAAAAAAGGAACTTCGGCATAGAACGAAAAAAACAGAAAAAATATTGGACTTCTTTTACTTTTTGACGTTTAATTAAAGAACTATTATCTTTTTGATACTAATTGCTACAAAACTTAGAAAGAATATTAAATTCGAAAGGATTTGAGCTACCTTGCATTACCCTAAATTATATAGATTTAGAGATACGACATTTCAAAATGTGCCCTTCATTAAGTTAAAAAAATAAGTGCATGTTTTGAAGCCTCGCATACCCCCAACTATAAGACTTACAGTAATTGTTATCGGCTCAATTTGTTTCAAATTTAATATAGTTATTATCTACAATTACTTTTTTTCCCTTAGCGCGAACGTTTTGCCAATATTTAGTGAATAGCTTTAACGTAACCTAAAATTTGTTTATGTTTTGATAAAAGGGCACTTTGTGAAATGTCGTATCTCAAAATATATATAACTTACGGTGAAGCAACGTAGCTCAAATCCTTTCAAATTTAATGTTCTTTCTTAGTTTTACAGTAATTAGTATCAAAAAGATAATAGTTTTTTAGTTAAACGTCAAAAACTAAAAAAAGTGTGAATTTTTTCCGTTTCTTACGTCCTATGCCCAAATTATTTTTTTGTTTTTCTTGTAATATGCATTTTCGTATATATCTATAAGGCCTTTATAATATACCAAAATTGCAGCTTTGCAACTCGACTTGCGATTTGTATGAAAAACTTAGATAGCGGGCCTCCTGCCTTTGGAATTTCGGGCTCATACTTTCAACTACAAAGTTCACTGACCTAATTTTACCCTTAAATTAAAGAATATTAAGTGCGCTATAAGGTCATTATTGCATGTTTTTCGTAGCATAATTAGGTGAGGCGATATTAAGTCGAAAACGTTAGCAAAACACAAAATTGTATCTAGTTTACAAAAAGGGGTACTTTTTAAAGTCTCGAATCTCTGAAACTATAAGACCTATGGTAATGTATGTTAGCTCAACTTGTTGGAAACTTATTAGTCTTTAAACGTTTACTTACATATGATATCAAAAAACGTAAGGTTTTTTGAATAAAAATCAGAGACTAAAAAATGGCCGTAAATTTCGCAGTTTTTCACGTACTACCCAGCTAGCACAACTTTTTTTTGCTTGCAAAATATGGTTTTATACTGTGCTATGGTGTCTAAACAACATACCAAAAATGCAGCGATACTACTTGATTTGCGAGTTTAGGGTAAAATTATGTACGATTTGACCGTACTACAAAACCAATTGTGCCAAGATGAGCAGGACATATCGCTTTTCTTAACACCGCGCATATTTCGGCGCAACATCTTTACAAACGTTTATAGAATATAGCCAATCAAAACTTTGATGGACCAATCACAACCATTTTTAAATGGCGGTTCAAGTTTTTATAGGTTGATATTGAAATTCATTGCCGTGATGCATTGAAGAGGGGGTGACAGTTGTCAACTAAAATTCAGGCCCGTTTTTGATAGGCAATTTAGTATGGCGTGCGGCTTTACATGTTTTATTTGTTCGTAGAAATAAAATAATATAATTTCACAAAACTACTCTAAAATGGTCTAAGTCATTTCTCAAAATCAGGGACGACTTAAATTGAACACGTGACGTTGAACACGTGAGCGACAAAGTACCGGGGGAGTTATGCTGCCCGCATCTCAATGTATCATTTTAATAACAGACGCAATTACTATTATGACGTAATGTTGTATGAAAATCCATGATTACCCATGGGCGTAATGACGCACCTACGGCCCGCATCGGCGCACTTACCGAACAGGATGCTTAGCCAAGTTGCCAATCGCTAGCGCTTAATCGTCAATCGTAAACGAAAGGTAGTTAACTGTCTTTGTCGCATTAATATGAAAGAGTGACTGTTGGAGCCTCTAAGTAAAACTACTTAAATAGTTTACCATTTTAATTATGGATAAGGTACAATCGATAGGTTCTTATTTATGTCTAGGACACGTGCGGCGGCTTCAGTGGTTAGAAGGAAAGAGAATTTGTAGTCTCGGTGCACCGCTGCTTGTGCGTCGAGTGCGCGCAACCTGGGCGCTGTCGACGTGCTCTCGGAGCCGTCTGATTCGCTACCGACGGTCGTCTGGATTGGTCAACGCCGGTGCCAGTGTTACCAGGCGTTAACAGTGACAGAGAGGGAAAACTACGATACGCTATCAAGCGTTAGCGATTGACAACTTGGCTAAGCGTCCAGGTGTGATGAAAGAGAGGTGACATAAGATTATCCCACAGATCCTGTGCGTGGAAGCGTACCTGCGGCTGCTGTACCTGCGCGACCACAACTGGCTCGACCTCGACGCCGACAACTCCGCCGCGCCCGCCGCCGACGACGACAACGACGATTGACGGAATATATCATTTTTAGTACAGATGGTGTACTTTTTAGGCTCTAGTGCGAGAAGTGGCTGTACTATATCAACAAACATCGTACGAGACACGTGCAAAAACCAAATTCGTAACTCGTGTCGTATTAAACACTCCCTATCGGTCATGTTTTAAAACATCGCCACTCGTTTCGAATTTCATGTCTTTCGCACTTGTGTCGTAATGTACTATTTCCTAACTAGTGCGAAAAAACGAATTTTCCGCACGCTTCGCGCGTGGTAATTTCTCTTTTTGACGCACTTGTTATGAAAAAAATTGCCCCTTACACGCGCAAAAACTTTTTTTAACTCGGGTGATTGTCGCACTCGTTTCACTCGGGCTCCAACTTTCACCCTCGCCGAAAAATAGTTTTCCCGCACTGGTTAGGAAATGTACTATATTGTTCTCTTATGATTCTTGTATTATATGTTTATTGTTCACTGATATTAGCATCTCCTCTGATGCCTTTTATTTATTGAATCATAATTACGTAACATAGCATAGCATATTAGCCTCGCGTACACTGAGCCGCCTCACGCAGAAATAGTATGTGGTTAATGTGATCTTACTCGAGGCATACACAGCCGCTCGCGTTTTTGCCACGGGCTCGGCGCGTAAACACTGACAAAGCTCGTTCAGTGTATGTACTCATTTTTTTACAGGTTCCACTCTGACATGCCAACCCCAATAGAGTTTTGTAATAGAAGCCAGGAGGGCTATCACGATCTAGTAATTCGATTCAGTTTAAGACCTCATCTGAATCGTAATGTGTCAGTTCCATAGAATAACTGTCAAAATAGTACATTGGCGCACTTACCGAACAGGTGTGATGAAATAATAGAAGTAGTAATATATGTACGGTTTTTGCGGCACCTGCGGAGCAAATTTTTTTGAGTTTTTTTGTCATTATTGTTTGCGCATTCCTTTATTGATTGATACGAACGGCTTCTGCGGCAGGTATTTTTATTACGGTCAGTGGCGCTTGAATATCTTTCTTTTTTTTGTTTAGTGTTGCGTGGGATCGTGGGAAGCAGTTTTATGGGATTTTGTCATTATTGTTTGCGCATTCTTTTATTGATTCATACGAACGGTTTTTGCGGCAGGTATTTTTATTACGGTCAAGTAGCGCTTGAACATCCTTCTTTGTTTAGTGGGGAGCAGTTTTATTATGAGTACAATACGTTTTAGAGTATATTTACGATGTTTATTAAATAATTTATTACGGTTTGCTATGCAGTCTGCTTTGTTGTAATAGGTGCATTTTGTGAAATGCAATGTATTATTGAGTTAAGTGGCATGAGTCGTGAGAACTAAAAAATAGAAATTCTGTACCTATACATTTCAAGGGCCATTTAAGATTTATTTAAATCGATTTATTATGGTAAAAGGTTTTTGCTTACCAGTTTTTCGTGAATTAGATAAGTACATTATAGAATTATGTGGAATGGTATTTTATTGCCTGTCAATTTTAATGCATTTAAGGAATTGGTCGACTAGAATCATGTTGAAACGTGTTTTGTTATCAAACCCTTAGATGTCTTGCATGTTAATATAGTTTTTTGTCCTTACTGCAGCGTGGGTGGGCTACGGTGCAGGTGTTTAAATAGCATTCTCAAACTAGTTGAAACTTGCTCAAAAAGCGCACCTGTTCGTTTTATTGTCTAATATAGTTTTTGTTTCATCCCCCGCATATGCATGCGTGTATGTGTGTGCGTGGCGATGTTGTTCAATAAAAGCCGAATTCAATCCGAAGAAGCGTCATTCGCTACAATTTGTTTGGTTGAAAACTGTGTTGAGTGTTGAAAAATCTGTTCCTGTTTACATAATTAGTGTGATCATTGTTTGAATATCGTTTTAAAACGTCGAAATCTGTTTTAAAGTTACAACGAGTTAAAATGGAGGTAAGTTCAGCATTTACTGATTGTTTATACCTATATAAATATCTGTTACTATTAGTATCAAGTTTTTAAAAAGATGTTTTGTTTTGTTTTAGATATCAAACGAGAATTCTATTGAATATACAATGAAAAATTATTATTATGACAATTTGAGTGATAATGAAACTGAAGGTTTACAACCACTTAAAATCCGACCCCAAAAAAGAGCCAGAAATATTGATATATTTTTCGATAAACCAAAAAAGAAGCCATCTGTGGAGTATACATCTACCGTCGCTCAATTGACGAATGGAGGCACAAATTATATATCTTCTCGCATCAATGGCGCCTCCACACCGACTCATCTTATCAAAATTGACGTCTATGAACTGAAAAAAACTCGAGACATTCCAACAAACCAGCAATGGAAATTTGCTAGTACAAGAATCAAATATTACACGCTGGCCGAAGGAGATGAAAACTATACAAACACGCAAGATATTGTGTACAATATGACTAAACAAATTGCAGCTCAAAGCGACTGCAAAAAATATTTTATTGAGGCAAAGTCATAAATCACCCCTTACTTCACCCGCACACACCCACACATATCTCTCCCCACCAACGAAGAAACGTTTTGGCAGCTATATATATAACAGGACAATGCAAAGGAACCATACCGCTAGTCCCCAATATTACTCCCGCAGAACTACTTAAAAGTGAAAAATGGACTCCTTCTTCGATGAAGATCTCTGCGAAAGATGCGAGGACCTATCTGACTTGAACAAGGCGGCTTTCGATAATGAGCTCTATGATCGCTGCCTTGAAGTAGAGAATCAACAATCAAAGTCGTAAGTATACGTTTTGAGACAAGTTTTTTATATTACGTGTTAGTGGAGGGGGATACCCAATATAAGTAAAACTCTCGGCAATCCGTGTTATTAGTATTTACTGTTACCATGGAGCTTACTAGCGAAGACATCAAAATGTTTAGCAAAACAGTGTTATTAAATAATTTTCATAAATATTTACGATTATGGTTTATAAGTGGAAAACTCGACTCAAGTGTAACTCGTGATCATGATTTTAAACCATATATCACCCCCTGTAGTGGTCATATAAATGTTTCACGATCTACAATGTCATCCTACGATGAGATAGATGGTGTATTAACTATGGAAGCGTATTGCTCTCTATGTCAGTCAATGAGAGGTACCTACAAGAGTTTTTGTAATATATGCCGTTAACTTAATTATGCTTACTTATATTTAAAATTAATTATTTTTCTGTTTTTGTTTTTAGATGTATAAAACGTGGAATAAAAAGAAAACGTACAGAAGAAGATGTTGATTCACCTAACCAACACACATCAGCTGTTACGGAGCCACAACCATCAACATCCCGATTAGCTGAGGCATCATCCTCTCCAGTGGCTACTGATACCGTAGAGTGTCACACCTGCAAACAGGACGTTTCGAGAAGGTACTATGCCCAGCATTTAAGGAGTAAAAAGCATATAAATAATTGTTCAAAATTTCAACATACATACCCCAATATTGAGCTTATTGAAACTGCATTTGGGAATAGAATATTGACGTATAGAATAAGATCTAATTCGGATAAAACTACCCTTGATTTTGAAACACCGGAACTTTTTTTTAATAGCATCAAATCTTCATTAAATAAATTAATAGACGACGCAATTAATGAGCTAACAATTTTCAAGGTTAGTTTTATATTGCATGCAGAATTTGTACAGCAATCTAAAGGAATCAACAATTTTTTTGATTTTAACATTTTGAGTTGGACTGTTTGCAAAGGTGATGACAGAGAATCGTTTTTGGAAACTTTTAAAAACGAGCTTTTGTGTAAAATATCAAATTTTGAAAGAAAGGACAGCGGATGGAGTCTTAAAGAAATAAAATACTTAGATATGAATATGAATAAATTCAATCCATTACGTGGTTCATCGTATATCGATCTACCACATGATGTTAAAGTAAAAAAAGCCGTAATCAACGTACAAAACTTCGATCATGAATGTTTGAAATGGGCGATACTGTCGGCGCTGTATCCAGTTAGTAACAGTTCCCAGAGAGTGTCGTCCTATATTAAACATCAAAACAAATTAAATTTCTCAAAGATTCCATTCCCCGTTAAACTTACAGACATTCACAAAGTAGAAAAATTGAACAATATTAGTATTAACGTTTTCGGGTTGCAATATAACGAAAATTCAAAGTCACATGATGTAAACGGTCCACTCTATTTCACAAAATGTCGTATGTCGACACATATAAATTTACTTTATGTATCTAAAGGAACTCAGGGCCATTACTGTTATATAAAAAGTTTATCACGTTTAGTAAGTCGGCAGATTTCAACTACCAATAACAGTTTTCACATTTGCGATGGGTGTTTATTGGCATTTTACACAAATGAACAATTAGTGAATCATCAAAAAAATGATTGTAGCCACGTTGTTGTTAAACTGCCAAATGAAGGAACAAACGATCACTTATCATTTGACAAACATCAGAGAAAACTTAAATTGCCGTTTGTTGTATATGCAGATTTCGAAGCATTTTTAAATCCCATACCATCTACCTGCCCTGAACCTGACAAATCAAAATCATACACTAAAAATGTTCAACAGCACGAAGTGTACAGTTTTGGCTACTTCATTAAGTGTTCATTTGATGATAGCCTATCACGTTACCATTCATATACAGGTCCAGATTGTGCTAAAGTGTTCATGGAATCTCTCTATAACGATTTAAATAAATTAACACAGTATATTTTATTCCGGAAGGAGCCTTGTCGATTAAATAGTAGTGATTTAGAAAAAATTGGAGAAACTAATATGAAGTGTTTTATATGTGAAAAAAAGTTGGAATCTGAAAGCATTTTTAGTTACGATTGGACTACTGGAAGATTCCATGGAGTATCGCATAAGACTTGCAATAATAAATTTATGCCTCCGTCATTCGTACCGGTATTTCTCCACAATTTAAGTAATTATGACGCACATTTTATTGTTAAAGCCTTGAATTTCCGTGAAGGAGTCATTAATATAATACCTCAAAATAAAGAAAAATATATTTCATTTAGCAAAGAACTTAAATTTAACAAAAAACGTTTGACGCTCAGATTCGTTGATTCCTTTAGATTCATGTCGAGTAGCCTAGACAAATTAGCCCGAAATCTTCAGGAACATCAATTTCATGAACTACGTAAACAATACCCTAAATACGAGGACTTTAAGTTGCTAAAGCAAAAGGGTGTGTTTCCGTATGAGTTCATGAAGTCGAGTGATTCTCTTGAAGTATTGTCGTTACCTAATATGAATGATTTTTATAGTTCTCTAACTAATACCTGTATAACAAAAGAAGAATATCAACATGCTCAAAACGTGTGGAGCCATTTTAATTGTAAAACAATGTTAGATTATTCGAACTTGTACTTAAAAACAGATGTGTTCCTTTTAACCGACGTTTTTGAAAACTTTCGCTCTGTGTGCCTCGAGACATACAACTTGGACCCAGCTCATTATTTTACAGCTCCTGGTCTCAGCTGGGATGCTATGTTGAAAATGACTGGGATTCAACTTGAACTCCTAACTGATTTCGATCAAATTTCCTTTATCAAAAAAGGGCTTCGAGGCGGCATATCGCAATGTAGCAACCGTTATGCTAAAGCAAATAATTACTACATGTTGGAGTTTGACCCCGATGAGGTATCATCATATCTCATCTATCTCGATGCTAATAACTTGTATGGTTGGGCAATGTCGCAAAGTCTTCCTGTTGGTCAATTTGAATGGGTTGATCCTACTACAGACTTTAAAATTTCAAACGATGCCGAATATGGGTATATTTTAGAAGTTGATTTGGAATACCCAGATGCTTTGCATGATTCTCACTCAGACCTACCGTTTTGTCCCGAGCACATTATTGATGAAAGTCGAACAAAAAAGTTGGTACCAAATTTAAACAACAAAATAAAATACATTATACATTATAGGAATCTTATACAATGTTTAAAAAATGGATTAATTTTAACAAAAGTTCACAGAGTTTTAAAATTTAAACAAACCAATTGGCTCAAAAAGTATATTGACTTAAACACTGCACGAAGGATATCCGCAGTAACCGATTTCGAAAAAGATTTCTATAAGTTAATGAATAATGCAGTTTTTGGGAAAACAATGGAAAATATTGAGAAAAGGGTAGATGTTAAATTGCTAACACATTGGGAAAATCATGGTAAAATTAAAGGAATTGAAAGCTATGTTGCACACCCTGCATTCCACAGTATATCTATTTTTTCAGAAAGCGTAGCTGCAGTACAGTTAAAAAAAACTAAACTTGTATACAACAAGCCTATATACTTAGGATTTTGCATATTAGACATATCCAAAACTTTAATGTATGACTTCCATTATGGGTACATGTTACAAAAATTTAGGAATAATATTAAATTGTTGTATACAGACACAGATAGTTTTATATATCAAATTTTTACTGAAGATTTCTACTATGATATAAAAAATGACTTGAAAAATCATTTTGATACATCGGATTATGCTTCTAATAATATTTACGATTTTCCATGCGTAAATAAAAAAAAGGTCGGATATTTTAAAGACGAGACAAAGGGTAATATTTTGAAAGAATTTGCAGGCTTGAGGTCAAAATTATATGCAATAAATATTGCTGTAGACGAAGTGAATGAAGCTGGAATAAATATTAAAGAAAAAATAGTGGCCAAGGCCAAAGGTGTTAATAAATGTGTTACTAAGAAATTTCAGATGAGCGACTACAAAGCTTGTTTGAATGAAAAGAAAAATTTATTATCAGAAATGTACAGATTTCGATCCATAAAACATGTAATTTTTACACAGAAAATCAACAAAATTTCGCTGTCATATTCCGACACGAAAAGGTACCTTTGTCAAGACTCATTTAATACTTTAGCTTGGGGTCACTATAAGTTGAGGTAGGTATTAGTACATAAAAAAAAATGTAATAGTATTTACTTATTGTTAACATGTATTCGTTGGTTAGATTAATAATAGGTCATAATTATACTAATTAAGATGTGTATAAAGATTGTAGATGTATGTGTGTGTGTGTGTATTAAATTGTCTAGATAATTTTTTTGTTTTCATTTTTTTCTTATGATTAAATATGTTAAAACCAAATATTTTTGTTTTACTGTGTAAACAATGTTATACCTATATAAATATATAACTATGTATATATATCCACAGTAGTATAATTTGATTTTATTTTCTTGATAGTATTTAAAGGAGAAAGACCTCTATTTTATAATGTATCATTTTATCCATCCATTTACGGCTATTATTGCTGGTCCGAGCGGTTGTGGAAAATCGAATTTTGTCACAAATTTTTTAAAAAATTCAAGAAAAATGTGTAATACAGAATTCGCTCAAGTGCTGTGGTGCTATGATGAAATGCAACCACTATATAATTTAGAAGGTATTGATTATATACAAGGCATTCCTGATTTAAGTATGTTTGATGGAAAACAGCCTAAACTACTTATTATCGATGATTTAATGAGAGAATCCGATGGACGTATTGTTGATATTTTTACTAAAGGCAGTCATCACAGAAATTTAAGCGTTTTCTATATAACTCAAAATCTATTTCATCAAGGAAAAGGACAACGCGACATATCCCTGAACACTACTTACATTGTCTATTTTAAAAATCCTAGAGACAAAACTCAAATACGTTATTTGTCTCGACAAGTTTACCCCGAAAATACAAAGTTTGTTGAAGAAGCATATAAAGATGCAACTACACCCGCCCATGGATATCTGATGATTGATTTGAAACAAAGCACTGATGATATGTGCCGTATTAAGACCAAATTATTTCCGTTTGACAAATGTTGTACAGTTTACATTCCAAAAAAGGGGTTTAAATATGTTAGTAACCATTCTGTTCTTGTTAGTTCTAAATGATGTCTGATAGAGTGAGCACACATCAACATTTACTCAAAGCTTTACATACGCTAAAACCGAAATATCGCAAAGCTTTACTGAAAGCCTGTGATGAAGATGAAATAAATATTATTTGTGAGTGCATTTACAATGTATTAAGGGGAAAGGTTCCGTTGGACAATACAGAAAAAAACGAGTTATATAAACATAAAAATACATTGCGGAAATTAGTTTCTAAGGGTAAACAAAAGTTAAGGAAAGCTATTATAGTTCAAAAGGGTGGATCGTTTTTACCCATTATACTTGGGGCTGTTTTAAGTAGTTTGTTGAGCTCTTTAACATAATCAAAATGGAGAACACGAAGAAAATGATTCTGGTAGAGCCAGATTTTATTGAGAAGCTCAAACAAGATAACAGTGCACCTTTGAATTCCTTATCACGCTTAGACGTTGATATGCAAAAGATATTGAAGAGTAAAATAGGAGATCGTGAAAAATGGGCATTATATTCTCAAGCGTTGCAACGTTTTTTGCATTTCACAGAAACAGATAGGAAACCGTTCACGTTGCCCATTATTACTAATGATATACCAAAAGCTCATGTAGACTACAATAAGTATACAGATGAATCAATGGTTAAAAGAGATGAAACCGATCATGATCTAACATTACTAAAACCGAATCCACACGAATATGACGCCGCTAGTACTCCTTTAACACACGCTTATTCCGAACAGTTTACTCCATCTCATATAATAAAGTTCATTCCAAAAAGCTACATGAAAAAAGGTCACGCTTTGCTTGATTCTATTATTAAAAATAAGTCGAAGATTTGGTGGAAAGAAGGAGGGGAAATAGTAGTCAATAATCAAGTTATCCCGGAAAGTAATATAGCTGATCTTATAAGTGATACCTTGAGACCCCTAAAGCGAAAAATAAAACCCACTGGGTGGAAAGAATTTGCTTCAGTCTTAAACGATATTGGAGCTCCTACATCCTGTATTGGTAATCCAATAAATCTACAATACATATACAGTCTCCAGCCCAATGACACACAAGATTCGCCTATATATAAAAACACCAGATCAGCCCATGTGAAAGAAGATTTAACACCAATTCCATATCAAACCCCTGACGTGTTGAAAAAGAAAATAGACTGGGAGAAATGGACCCCTTAGATGATATTAATCGTATTTACTATGATGTTTCTAATCCGGCTGGGTACAGCAGTATTAACAAGTTAGTTAAAGCAATGAATGGTCGAATGAACAAAGATGAAGTTAAAAACTGGCTGCGATCTCAGGAAACCTACACATTACATAGACCAGTTCAAAGACGTTTTACACGAAACAAATACGTTCTTTCCAATTATAATGAACTTTGGCAAGCAGATTTAAGTGATATGCGCACGTATAGTAAATATAATGATGGCTTTAAATACATTCTTTGTGTAATTGATGTGTTTAGTAAGTATGCCTTTGCTAGACCTATGAAAAAGAAAGATTCCGAAACAGTTAAACAATGCTTTGATGATATATTTACCGAAGCTAGTGCAATCCCACGTCACATTCAATCCGATAAAGGGACTGAATTCGTTTCCAAGGATGTAAGGAACTATTTTAAGGATAAAAACATTAATTACTATACAACAAATAATCCTGATATTAAGGCGAGTATTGTTGAACGATTTCAAAGAACGTTAAAAACGAAAATGTGGCGTTATTTTACACATAAAAATACATACAAATACATTGACATTTTACAAGATCTTCTTTATTCATATAACCATAGTTATCATTCTAGTATTAAGATGTGTCCTGTAGATGTAAATTTCAACAATATTATGACTGTATGGACTAATTTATATGATACACCTAGAAATAAGACAAAAAATAATTATAGTTCTATTTTTAATATTGGCGATCACGTTAGGATAACTAAATATAAGCATATATTCCAAAAAGGTTATGAAACCAATTGGAGCGATGAAATTTTCGTAATTAAGTCAATAGTACACCGATACCCTCATTTAGTCTATACATTGAAAGACTTACAAGATGAACCAATCACAGGTACTTTTTATTCTAAGGAGTTGCAAAAAGTTACTTACGACCCCACCATTACATATAAAATAGATAAAATATTACGTTCTAGGCGAGTCGGTAGCAGAAAGGAGGTGCTTGTGAAGTGGAAAGGTTATCCGAATAAATTCAATAGTTGGATATCAGCGTCGAGCTTAGAAGAAACATGAGTGATGATAGTTTTTATTTAACTTTATTAAGCAACAGCTCGACACAGTATTACCCTGAAAATACAACAGCAAACTTTCTCACTAAACTCCCAAAAACAATAAAACTGGAAGGAGAATGGGTGGTCGGTCTAGTAGAGTTTCATTACCCATGTTCCTTATACAACGTCCAGGAACACGAAAACGTAGTATATGTTAAAAAAAAAGTATTATTAGAAAATGAAATGTCAGCCATTGCCGTTGAATATAAATCTCATATACCAGCAACAACGTATGATGATATAGATCACTTTATATCTGCGTTTAAGGTGGATTCGACCCTATCCCTGCCGCTTATCTGCTAAAAGATGGCGCTACAATTGCACAAACACCATATTTTCGTCATTTTCTGCTAAACCGAAGATCAGAGTTAACATGTTTTGAGATACGCGCAAGGAGCAAAAAATCTAATGTACAAATTGATAGCAACCTGCACAAAATACTGTTCTTCTAAATCGCAATAATGCAAAAACTAGAAAATTATGTAATTTTACCCTGTAACGCACACTACTACACCTCCCGTCAGTACCCAATGTCAGTTGTACAATCATTACTCATCAATAAACTAGATGGCGCCAGTTAAAAGAACAGCTTTTCTAAATGGTCTAAGTTCTAACTAGAGGGCGCCAATTAGGAAATGACTTTATATTGTATTGTATATTTGTGAAGCAAAACCAACTGTTGGTTTGGTATTAAAATCCCTACTTTTAACTGTACAGATATAACAACAGCTGTAGTAAAGAAGTTATTCCCGTACTCTTCGGGTAATACCTATCCGTCGCCGTTATGTACAACTCTTTAGAGTATTATATTTTTTGGTACAGCTACTTACTGGTAAATAAAAAAGTTATCAAAGAAAGTTACTTATGTCCCAAAACACTAGTATTTACCGCAGCGGGTCTCTATTCGCTAGGAACAATGTGGCAATATAATTACGAGTATAGATTGACCTAAGAAATTCATAGTATTATACTTGATCAACGGCACTAGCACATATCGTGCATGACAGGAACCTTGTCGCGGCTACCCGTCCCTTTTTGATTACATTGATTCAAAAGAGATGAGAAGTTGCGAGCAGGTCACAAATTGCTGCCAATATTGTTGTACAAGATGTGCTAGGGCCTCAAGTATAATAAGTAATAAAATGTGTAGGTATTTTGGGTAGTTCTATGGAGTTAGAAGATTGAAGAAATATATTCATTAGACACGTAGTAGTAGACCAAATTGAATGATCTGATGGACATTTGCCGACTTGCTTTATTACCAACTACGATACTGATGATGTACTAGTGGTTTATCGGACATTTAGATTTTAGACCTTGTTGGAGTAACATTTATATTACTAAATGTTAGCCTACATACCTACTATGTTAGTCTCCAACTAACATTTTACATTACATAATATGTAAGGATAGTGTCCTGTCTAAGTTTACCTACATTTTCGCCTACCATCCCATAAGATGCTAATTAGATTGTCCGATATCAATTAAAAGTAGGTTAGGTACGAGTACTTACTTAAATACAAACGCAACGAAGATTTTCCAGACACAGGCGAACAGCTGGACGCTCAATTTTCGGATGCTTTATACCATATAAACAAGGTGCTGTATTTCCGTTGTCAGAGAGGTTTCAGGAGTATTAGGATGCAGTGTAGTTAGACCCCCTAGAGTTTAGTTCATGTTTCAGAAGTACCTACTACCTAGGCATGTTACAGTAGCTAATACCTACTATTTTACGCGGTTTCAACATTTTTCATCACATTTGCTTTCTAAGCGCGCCATTGCTTGTGCATATTGCAGTGGGAGTAATAGAAAAGTGAAATTCCTTAGGGAATACCAATATTTCGTCTCATAACATATTCTTTGTCTGCAAGTGTTATAAAAAACATTGTATGCATCACAATCGGTAAGAGGCATACCTACTAACTCGAGTCGTCAAAAGCCCTCCGCCTACGGCGTCGGGCTTCTAACACTCTCGTTAGTGATACTGTACTTACCTCCCTAGGTGCACAATGTACTATTATCGACCGCTCTGAAACATTTAAAAACCTTCTAGAGGGACTGTATTCCAACCTCACGGGAATGTAGGTATTTGTTTCTTGGCCACCTATTTAGTATAGCCGACGGCAATGGTCAAATGGTTGATAGTGGCTGTTTTCCTAGCTGTAGATGTTTGTCTGATAGCATTGCAACAGAATGTATTATTATAAATTGTTGAAGGTAGGTAGGTAGGTACTTCTTGAACCTAGTATCTACAAAACGTACTAGAGAGGGAAAGGATACTTTCAGGCACTGTGTGTATACCATAAGCTGCCGCTGCGTTTTTAACGCGGACTTACTTTCCATCCCGCCCGTAATCGCGTCTTGGGGCGAGCCACCCGTATAGAAAGCACCTATGTAAGTCCGCGTTAATAACGCAGGGGCAGCTCATGGTACGGCTACTGGTTCCACAGGAGGCGAGTAAGGGATGATTTGTCGACTTTTTTCTCGCTCACTAAACAAAGAGTAGATATAGATCCTATGTCAGTAAAATTAACAAATATACCTATACATAATATATGTAGATGATCGTTGGCTGTTCACACTGCCGCTTCCTCAGTGAGGGTTTTTAATATTTTTTTCTGACACTGGGGCGGTGATATGGCGTAAGGACCAACAAACTGTCAAAATAAATACGCGAATTGAATTTTCTATATATTTTGTGGTTTATTTATTCTAAAAACCATTACATAAGGAATAATGTTTTCTAAAATAAATAAACGTTTCCGAGTCAATTCCCATGAAATGCCTTTAGTACTTACCGTTTGGTATTCGGATTTGATAGCTGGCTGCCAAATGGGAAATATACTTTCCCGTCTGGTAGGATGAAATGGGACTAACTTTCCCATCTCGTATCTGGATTTGGTACAAACCTGGTTACAAACCGGTAATGATAAGTCCCGATTTAAAGCCAGTTACCTATTGGGATTTTAATCCCATTTCGAAGCTGGTTTGGTAGCCAATCTACTAAAGGATGAAATGAACAAAGTTCTAGTAATTTTGTTTAGTGTCAGTCATTTTGAGTTCCTGTTTTAGGGCCCAATCTTCAGTTCGGCGACCGTTTTCTAGTCGTCATACATTTATGAAATTAATAAACTCCAAATGTAACGATCCAAATGTAATTATAACGATAATGGCGAGACATTTCGAAATTATACTTCAAATAGTCTGGTCCCGCCATTATAACGTTATAATGGCGGAACCAGGTCCTGAATTCTGTCCATATTCTGTCGATTCATATTGCATCATTTAGTACTTACTGAATTTGTACTATTTGGTACCTGTTGTAAAAAAAATTGTACTTCTTTCATTCCAAAATTATATTTGAAATAGTCTGGTTCCGCCAGATCATTGGAAGCAGACTATTTGATATATAATTTTAAAATGGAAGAGGTACTAATTTTTTTACAAGAGGTATCAATACCAAATAGTACTAATTCAGTACTAAATAATGCAATATGAATCGACAGAATATGGACAGAATTCAGGACCTGGTCCCACCATTATAACGTTATAATGGCGGGACCAGACTGTTTGAAGTATAATTTTGAAATGGAAGAGGTATTATTTTTTTACAACAGGTACCAAAAAGTACAAATTCAGTACTAAATAAATATTGCAATATGAATCGATCGAATTCAGGATTTGGTTCCGCCATTATAACGTTATAATGGCGGGACCGGACTGATTGAATATAACTTTGAAATAGAAGAGGTACAATTTTTTTTACAACAGGTACTAAATAGTACAAATTCAGTACTAAATAATGCAATATGAATCGATCGAATTCAGGATCCGGTCCCGCCATTATAACGGTTACCTCCAAATACAATTAGAATTTCGATATTTCATGTTCAGTGCCTATGAATCTGACAGCTGTTTGGACCACACGCCTATATAGCGTTGCCTGCAAAAGATCGAAAACCCTAACTTACTGGCCAACGATACAGTAAATATAATAAACAGTAGCCGTACCATGACTTTACAAGTATCGGTAACATTAGGTTTTATTAAATACGTTGAGCAGGCCATCGCGCTCGCTCCTATTTGTAAGCGCGAGCACGATAGAATGCACGTATCGAGTAAAACCTTACGTAATTACGTATCCTTTACTTTCCAGCTCATGGCACGGCTACAGTACCTACCTACTCTTCTGTACTCTTCTGCTGAGAACTAATATTCGCTAAATTTAAATATTGGTGGCCTAAATATATGCATAGCTAAAACATAGGTTTCAATCTGTTGAGTATCGAAAGTTCATCGCCTCGTCTGTTCTTGTATCAACGTCTGTGCTATGTACAAATTGTTTTATATCCATGTAGGAATACTTCAGTAAATAGATGACGAATAGTACCTAATACCAAAGTTTGGGGCTACTATTAACTATGTAATCGAGATAATGGGTTGCCGAATGGTTGACACATACATATTATAGTTTTTATATACATAATATATTCTTGCTCTATATTCTATACTCTGTTTGGTTAGATATTTAAAAAAAGGTAAACAATCTTGCAGTATCTTTTTATTGAAACTACAAGTAGAAAATAAGTTTTACCAAATATACGTAACGTTTGCGCCGGTAACCAATTACAATTATGGTCTCGTTTATACACTTTTCGACCCAGCGAATATTCGATCCGGTAGCAGTCGAGCCAACGTATATTTGTGACCAACAATCTCGGTCACAAATATACGTCGATTGTCCAATCGAAACATTAATTTTGATTTTAGGATACATTATTTCTACGATTTTCGACACAGCGAATATTCGATCCATAAAAGCCACTCAATAGCTTTTGGTAACTGTGGTTACCAGCTGTCACTCTTATTTTACATAGGAATAAAAGTAGCAGTTGAGCCAACGGACTTTAAGATACTCCTATAGTGCGTACGTATCTCAGTTCCGATTCAATAGTGACATACGAGGTTACTAAGAGTGGTGACAGTTTTCATAAGAACTCTACCTGAACTTCACTCCACAGAATGTGATATTTTTCTGCGCGAGTGCAAGACTGAATTTTCATAGTAGAGGAGAGTGGGGTACAGTGGATCCCTTTTTTTTACAAATGTTGTAGTGGTGTTATTTTTATTTGTAATTTTCTACATACCTTATTGTCCCACCTATTCCTTAGAGGACACATTTTCCAGCACAAGTATATAATTTACATGTAGCTTTAAAATCATTTTCATTATAAAAAAGTGAACTAAAGTTACCTCTTCAATCAAAAATCACAGAACAGTTCCTAGTTTGAGGTAAAAAAACCAAGAACAAGACTTTTCAGGTATAATTGAAAGTATCTTCCGTTATTTAGTTACTCCAATATTAGTATCACACAGATGAGCAAATTCGTAAAAAAAGAATACCGGATTATTAAAGCGATAAATAAAGCTAATGCAAAATTATCACAGTGCACCTTTATTCACTGTACCCCACTCTCCCCTATTTTTCTGCACAGTCTGGTTGGTACTGTATGCAGATATTTTCTCGCATAATGCATTCGCATAATATAGTTTGATGTTGGTGTTGAAATGTAGACCTCTTTAACTCTTGTCGGTTTCGATCGCCGACACTCATGTAGAAAATGCTCACTTTCATCACTTGTATTCAGTAACAATATTTATTCGGCAAAACACAGCTCATAATAATGTCGAAAATTAAATAGTATATAAACATTGTACTTCATTAAAAATATATGAATGTTTCTTGTCACCAAGTTCAATACCATTTTCTTGAAACGTGTTCCGTTACATTTTCATTAGGTTCTTTCCGCTGAAGTATCTTCCCAATCTTCAACTGTATTTCAATATTCAACTGAAAAAATATGATTGTATAAATATAAGTATGGTTGCGAGATTAACAAGCCAAAGAAAAAGGCAAGTGTCATGATTTGGCAAGTAACGATTAAGTTAGCGTTTACTCGATACGTAAAGTAGGCGCTCGGCGCTTGATTCATGATGTACTGGAGCATCATGTGAGCGTGATAAAATGCTTTATGTATAGAGTAAACTCTAACGCTGAACAAAGTGTGCCCCGCCTCGAAAATGCCAGTGTTATGACCAGCCAGGTCAACAGATTTGACCCAGTGTGACTTTTTTTGTGGGGTGAGGTGAAACGGCGAGTATACGTTGAAGAGGCCCAAGTCCAATAATAAGAGCATTTTGATGAACTTAAAAGTGAAAACTTGTGATGGGAAATATCGAAGGAAACATTCATGTAAATTAATTAATAAGCATGAGAAATGGACTCCATTAATTAGGTATGTTTTTTTGATTCCAATCATTGTACATAATAGTAGTTTATGCAACTGTACGTAATGCCTGATTACGTATAGTTGCATACACTACTTTATCTACACACATATCATAAGTGCTCTAAGATGCGTTCAGAAACAGAGCCTTCTCATACTTGGCTCTCGACTTTTGCGGCAACAGGTTGTTAGTTGCTGTCATAGCTGCATTGAGTATGTCCGGCGGAGTGCTCATATCGTTATCCGAGTCACTGCCACTCATTATCAAATAATTATCAGTATTATCACAAAGTATTTACAACTTTTCACAATTTTTCACTTGTAAGGCAATAAACAAAAGGCAGGAATGGCACCGATTTGAATTTCTGTATTTTTTTTAAATCATAGACAATCGAATGATGTCCCTATTCTTGTGTCACTCGATATGAAAATATCGTCCGATTGTTACTAAAAAATATACTGAATTAACTTATTGTGTTGATGACTGGCTGAATATTTATAGATACCAGAATAGGCACCCCACTTGAATCTGACAGCTGTTGCAAATTTAAAACTCATAACCTCCGGAAAAATCGTATATAATGTTAACTTTATGTATGTGCCAAGTTCTGATGGTGGGTAATGCTGGTCATTGTCTATTGTTTCTGGACGCATTTTAGAGCACTTAACGATATTTGTGTAGATAAAGTTGATTTAAAATTTTGAAATACGCCTCAATAAAGAAAGTTTCTGTGCTACTTTGTAATTTTATCACGTTTCCCAGACATAATTTAAAACATTCGACAAATTTGTCAGCCTCCGTAGCCTAGTTGGTAGTAACCCTGCCTACGAAGCTGGAGGTTCCGGGTTCGAATCCCGGCGAGGGCATTATTTGTGTATTTATTTATCACAAATATTTGTTCCTTGGTCATGGTTGTCTATGTATTTAAGTATCTATATGTATCTATCTATTATATATATCGTCGCCTAGTACCCACATCACAAGCCTTAATTGAGCTTACCTTGGGACTAGGTTGATTTGTGTAAGATGTCCCAAGATATTGTTTTATTTATTATTTATTTATTTATAACACACAGAAAAATTCTTTATTTTGACGGGCCTAAGCCCGTGCAAGTAAGACGGAGGATTTGGGATCTAGTAAGATATTTTTGCCAAGTCATAATGATAAGTTGATACTCGATGCACATTACCGCCGCCGCTTTTCCAACCCGCCATGCCGCGTGCGATAACGTTTTAAATAAATAGTTGCCAGTTCGTGTGTTTTGCTAGTTATGCACATTGATAATGCGCAATGCGTCCAAATTTCCTGTTAGGTTTGCGGATAAGTTAAAACATTGGTATTTCAGTTTTTTTGTACCTACTAACAAAAAATGCTAGTATTCTGTAACTTGGACTACTATTACGTATGTTGATTTTTTGTACTGGTGAAAAAGTAACCCATGTATATATATACACATATATATATGTGGTCATATGTATATGTGGTCTGTCAAAAAAGTACCTACTACTGGAAAATAAACCTTGAAAATAAAATTCAAATTTCAATTACATTGGTGACAGACGTCCTTTCAGGACGCCTACACAGATCAGGGGATAAGGTTTAAATTTATCAACATTATTTATTTCTCATTTCTAATACCTACCCTCCATACTTAACTTTAGTGGGTATACCTGCTTAGCCAATTTTGCTATTTGATATTGTCGCTTATTGGAAAGGATGTCGATTAATTTAACCATACCGATAACTCTTTTCACAAAATAATTATTGCCGAGTGATTTAAAAATGCCACGAAGAAAAAAAACCTGTGACGAAATGGAGCTGTGGAAAAATATTATCCTGAATTACATGCCAAATTATACAATTATGTCACAGGGTGGATACGGCATACAAAAACTAAATCTGACATTTGTCTGTGCCTATGTGTGCGTACGGGTATGTTTGTACACGCGCAACTCGCACAATCACGCAACAGGGCTGCCTCAGATATGGCAGATTAACTAGTTGGTACTTAAGTAACAAATGAATATATACTTTAACCTGTACAATACACATTTAGTAATTTCTAAGTTAGTATATAAATAAAATGCTCACTTTCACCACAGAATAAGTAATTATAGCACATCTCCAATTCTAACGGAACAGAACACCGCAACCCAAGGAAACTATTGTTTTTCTCACGTCCAAGAAATATCACTTTTTTAACACCATTTTATCATTGTTACACGTGTCATCTACATAATAGTTACATATTGTGATAAACATTTTCATGTTAGTTTTAACATCTGCTTCGATAATATTGATGATGATTTTAACCAGCTTCGAGTTCCCTCGCACTTCCTCCAACTTCATCATCAGGCCTATCTTGTGGTATTTGACCCAACTGCTAATCCTAAAAAGCCAACATAGCATATCATTATCTGAAACCAACTCCGAGTTCCCTCGAACTTCCTTCAAGTTCATCACCAGACCCATCTTGTGGTATTTGACCCAACTGCTAATCCTCAAAAGCCAACACAACATATCATTATCCTTAACCAACTCCTAGTTCCCTCGCACTTACTCCAAATTCATCATCAGGCCTATTTTGTGATATTTGACACATGCTCACCAAGAGGATCCTGAAAAGCCAACAGAACATATCATTATCTCAAACCAACTCCGAGTTCCCTCGCACTTACTCCAAGTTCATCATCAGGCCTATCTTGTGGTATTTGACCT